>NDXB01000727.1:0-13978 GCA_002631895.1 Agapornis roseicollis
GGTTTTTTTTTTTTTCAGCTCATTCTTCTATTTCATATTACCTAAAGAAAGATTTGATTTTCTTCAGCACTGATCCTTAAAAGACAATAATTAAAACATGATAGGTCTGAACATCCTGGATGACAGTCAAATCAACCACAGTACTCTTTCATTTTCCTGCTCTACTCATAGAAAAGGGCCATAATGTGACAGCAACCACTACTTAGAAATTGCTTTAACATTATGATCAAAAAACACAAGAGGAAGGGGGGAAAGAAGAGCAAACAAATGTTAGTACCCACTACTTGCAACAGTAAGAGATGTCTGCTACATCAGATTAGATATCTTAGAAAACACTAATTTAATGGCCTGCAACCAATATGCAATGTTCCTCATGATCTGAGCAAGTTTCTTCGCTGGTATACCCTGGAGTGCTTTTTCACCATGTGAAAAAAGAAATACATTTTTATAGGCATTATGTCTTTCCCATAAAATGCCTGAACTACTTCATTTTTATCTGAGCAATGATGCAAGACAGAAAGAGCAAGCCAGTTACAATGCATATGGTGTCACTACTGAGGTACGAGCCATTTCAGGTACAGTCATTATTCCTAAGATTCTACATTTAAGATGCACCCAGCCATTCTGTGAAAATTATGATAGGCTCAGCTCTGGCAGTTATCATTATACTGAGATGAGACTTAAGTCTTATGATGACCCAAATAGATCTGATGAATATTTAGTCTGGAAGATGAAGACCAAACTAACAATAGGAACACCTAAGTTTCAGAAGGTCCAGGAAATGTAAAAGTATTGTTCAAATTACTCTGAGTGCAAAAAGTGTAGAAAAGCACTTAAGTAGCTCACAAGTGATTACTGCCATATTTTACAGTTTGAAATATAAGAATCTAAATAATTGACTACTATGCCAATGTAGAAAAAACATAAAAACCTCACAGAATCCCTTTTGCAAATTATTCACACTCAGGCAAACAGAAATGGGGAGACATAATAATGTAATATTGGAGAATAGAATACTGTACCTCTGACACTTCTCTGTCCTTAGTTCTCTCTGAACATTATGACAAAGCAAATATTAATGACAAGACTGAAAAGAGAGAAATAAGGAAACATGAGGAATGTTTTCAGGAAGCACATCTCAATCTTAAAACCAGTAGGAGAAACCAGACAGGCACTTGATTAAAAATCTGTTAAGAGACTGGCTTTGTATGCCTATTGGTAGCAGGTGCAAACTATTCTTTACTGAATGTGAAAATCATTTGTGGGGTGGGGATGGGTTGTAAAAGAGCTTTGAAGGTGAAGCCAAGAAGCTTGGGTCTGAAGTGTCAGAAAAGCAGTATCTAGTGGAGGGAGGTGTAGGGAGAGGTGAAATGGTCAAAATGACAGGCCAGGAAAATGATCTTTGCAGCAGCTGATCAAGATTGCATTTGTCAAAGTCAGAGAAAAAAGGGTGTTGCAGTAGCTAAGATGTGAGATATTTCAGCTGAGCAGACAGATAGCAAAAATCACATCTTAGATAAGGTCTGTAAAAAGTATCTGTGAAAACTAGACATTACATGAAAATGAGGATTTAGAAACTGGACTCAAAGGAGATAATTGTCATTCTGGGCATCATTGTTACCTAAGGAAAAATACTTTCAAAACTAAAATGGTTGACTTTTTAATAACAGGTGGCTGTTCATCACTATAAAGTCCCTTTCAAACATACTGATCTTCTCTGCTTTGTTCCTATGTTTCTATTTCCTCTAACTGTATTTCTTTCAACATTATTTTTAAAGGATGATGTAAGACTGATTTGCAATGCTAGTGCATGACAAAAATGCATTTTTTTACAATGAAAATCTCAAGCACTTTCTAACACAGGATTTAAGAATGAGCGCTGATGCTCTGTCTTTGCAGCTAGGAGTTAAGACACTGGTGTCTCTTATCAGAACATAAGTTCTATAAGCTTCCCAAATGCGGTAGCATCTGATGCTTAATACTTCAGAGGATGGTAAAACCTTTGACCACAGTAGGTACTTAATTGTGCAGTGTTGTACAAAATGAGTACATGGATTTTTTAAGCCCAAAGATGCATGATCTGAAAATCACTGGGAAGTAACATTGCTTTTTACAACAAACAGGAAACTGCTTGGATAATAGATTTATTAATTTCATTCAGGTCCTCAGAATGATCAAAATATCACAATGACAAAACCTATGAGCTGACAATACAATCACTGGTAACTAGGCACATGTTATTTATTTATAAAATGAAAAATTAACTCAAATAACAACATGGATGTGCCATGAGATCTAGAAGGCTTTTAGTGACATCTTCAGGAGCCTGAGGCTTCCCTGATACTATGTTTATGTCTTTCTGTGCCATGAGTTGTGATCCTATACCAGAACAGTACAGAAACCCTATTTAGACTGGATTTCCATCTATAATTGCCATATATTTTGTCATAGCATTGTACATCTTCAACAATTTCTAATGTTGTTCGTGGGCATTTAGAAATATTTATGGCTTTATTTTTTGCATTTTAGAATGAAACAGTCAATATTAATATTTTGTGTTCATTTTCTTCCACATCCTTTCCATACTGGACATCAACAAAATGTGACAGAGAAAGAAAAGGGAATAATAATAATAAGGATTGAGGACTAGTTTTTTATTTTCAATTGGCATATATTTCTAGGGAAATGTTGTTCTACAAAAGGACCATTTTTCATCAGAATTTCTAATAATTTTGCTGACAAGCTTTACTTAATATTTAATGTTAAGTTAGGTAGTTCATCAACAATTGGCAAACTGAAATTTTTAGGTCAAACTCTTTGGTGACTAAATGCTATAAAGATTGATGATAGCTGGAAGTAGCAGCCTTGTAGTATGAATTATTTCCTTCCAGAAAGGGCTCAGATTTTTCATATTGAATGAATTCTACTGAGGATGATATGCAAAGCTAGGTGCAGAACTCTGAATTCAGGTATGCTTTTGGGTAGACGCCTTGTTCCACTACTACTATTTCTAGCTGGAAATCATACGCGTTGCAGTGCTTTCCAGACCATCCTTGTATATTGTGAGCTTATACAACCAAAATGAATTTCAACTGTTGTTGGCTCTCTGGAAGGAAGACCTTTAGACTAAGCCAATAGTCTAGGCTTACGTATTCAGTACAGAAGTACCTTGACAGTGTTTTATTCTGCTCTGGGATGTCTATATAAACCACTTGAGTTTCTTACAGAACAGTGCATCTCTGCACTGATTAGACAACTAGCCTGAATCTCAAATCTGAGTAACAGAATTCCCACTTTACTCAACTAAAATCTGAAGTGTCTATTCAAATGTTTTATTCAGATAAATTTTTGAATTAGCTACCAATATATCAGTGATAGCAAGAGGAAGAAATGAAGTTCTGGACAGTGGACCTGTCCATGTTAAGGGAATCCTTTACCTGGAGATAATTTTTAGTGTGTAGCAACAAGAACAAAAGTCTGAATCTGATTTTGGAAAGAGGCAGAAAAATATTAACTGCTTTTCTTCAGGTCAAATAGAGGAATTTGACCTGAATACCTTGAGTCCTAATCCACTATTAATTATTGACTAACTTCTTCATCATAAATGACCATGACTGCATTTGTCTGAGGTAGGATTGGGAGTCTCTTCTAGCATTCTGCAGAAAGTCTTTTTTTATTTCCTCATATATTTTTATTTTATTACCATGTACAAAAGCAATGTACTATAAGGTTTAGTCAAGAATGCAAAACTTTTCTACCTTCTTCCTCTCAAATCTTGTTCTAGAAAATCCTGCCAGTTGCAGAGATATTACAAAAACATGGAAGTCAGTCATTTCAGTTCATCCAGTCCTATATAAAAAAGCAGGTATTCTCTCTGTTGTATAACCTAGCAATTGGGTAGAGGGAAGATCCTGTGTGAAGTGATATAATTCAAGGGGCATGCCTCTATTATACTCTTTTTTAGTTATTTAGCTATTTACATTTGGGGAAAGAGAGCAGGTTAGTTTTGGTCTGGTTAGGGGTTTTTTCCTTTTTTGGTTTTTTGTTTGTTTGCTGTTTTGTGTTTGGTTTCTTTTAACAGAATTTATATGCTTTTGAAAAGGATAATGGAACCGGGAGCAGAATTTATGTGAATTTCCTTCCATATTCACAACTTCTTTGACTCTTAGTCCTTTATTGATCATTTGACATGAATCTCTGTTGACTTGCTTGACATCTATTCTAAGTAGTGAAATGATTGACAAAGTTGACCAGGGACAGTTAGAAAAGGTAGCCTTGAAAAATTTTTTCAAACCTGCTGTGTTTTGAAAACATAATCCCTAATACGGTTTTAATAGAACCAGTGCATACAGTTTCATCTGACACTAATGTGTTTTTAAATCCTTAGACCTCATCAACATAATCATGACTAAAACAGTTCAGAATTGTATTTGGCACTCCCTCTTCGTGTAACTGGCAGGAACAGGCTGTACACAGACCCCTTGGCCTTCATTTTTCTCTGCCTGTTTTTACAGATGAGTCAACCTTTGAGGCTATGTGAGAGTAGAGCTGGCAATTACAGGGCCCAGATGCCGCACTCAGGGTTCCAAGTCCTGAGCAGTAGGAATTGTAACTGGCCACTGCCATGTGCTGCTTTAGATTCACTGTCCATAACCTAGAGGGTTTATATATAATTTGCCTGCTGCTGCCTCAGTCACTGGTTTCCATGAGATGTTCAGTGTTCCCTGGCAAACACAAGTCTACAATACACAGCCTGGGTATGTCCAGCTTTGTGCCCTACATTTGCCACTACTGTTACACAGGAAATGTGTGCACTGGCCAGAAGAGTAGTTCTCATGCCAAACATGCATGCAAGCAATGGACAGAAGGTTTCTGTGAAAAACAGAGTAAATTCTGTGAAATCTTTCCATAAAGTCATGTGTTTAAAACATGTGAATGGAAGTCATTTCTCCTTAAACAAATCTGTGTGCTGTACAGTAATTCAGGTTGAGGATCTATGAATGTCCTTGGGTAAATACTTTTCAAAACAAGGTTGTTATTCCACTGCCTGAAGCGCTACATTATATATATATATATATATAAAAATAAAAATAAAAATAAAAGAGAGAGAAAGAAAAAAAGATAATTTTGTATATAATCAGAAAAGGTATTGATTTTGAAACAGGCAAGCTGGAGAATTAACTGAAGATTTCTCTAATGCAATCCTACAAGAACTTCAGTATACAGAACGCCTCTCTGGTTAACTGTGTTTCTAATAATTTCTTCATACATGGATCAGTTACTAGTAGCCATGATCAATACAAAAATTACTGCAAAAATAAATCTTGCTTTTATGGAGATTATTTCAGTGCGTTATCTGGGACAGTAGGGAAAAGGAGATCGTATGTTTTATCATTAGTAAATATTGCTATCTTTTATGTATAATGCAGTCCTGTATGAAGCACAACAGAAGTCCTTTTTTTTTTTATTCTTTCCAATCTCTTAATTAGGTTCCTTTATTGTAGCTGTTTGTGCAAATAGGATTCTCAAGTATATGTGTGATAAGAACTAAAGTAAAACACAAAGAAGCAGGCCATAGATTTGTAAAATGGAATGTTCTACAGAATAAAAAGATAACATGGAAAAAGAAATGTTATTGAATGGAGATCTGCAAGAACTGAGGTAAAGGTTGAATGAAGTCCTATGGGATATAGCGGTGAAGACAGATAATGTATAAAGAAACTGTGTTGAAATAAAGTTGTACAGGCAGACATCATACCTAAGGAGCCCAGTAAAAATATTTCAAGCAACCCAGATGTAGGCCTCATCAATTTATAATAATTTGGAGCTTTTAGCAAACATGAAAACAAAAGAAAATGAATCAATGAAAATGAAGCCGGAAATTCCAAAGGTTTTCTAAGAAAAAAGTATATGTGCCATATAGAGTAGCAAAATACATAAAAGGTAATTTGGAAAAGAAGATAGAAAAGTTCTGGAAAGAAATTATAGTGAAGAAAATAAATGTGCTTCTTCTGGATAGTCATTCCATTTTGACATCTTCATTCAATTTTTTTTCTTTTGGGTTAACTTCCTGAATAGGATTAAATGATCAGCTTATCCTGTAACAATGTTGTGGGGGTACAGTTAGACATACAAAAATATGCAATGTGTGTTATGCAGTAGTTAAAATGTTCAGTTATTCAGTTACTAAGTTTGGGAAAGGAAACACTCTGTTTGTTGGCAGAAACTCCAAAATCATGGGACTTGCTCCCAGCAGAAACAGTTCAAAAGTTCATGATTTGTTCTTAACATGATGTTTGAGTGATATGATTAGACTGCTACTAAGCAATATGAACAACATAGCACCAAGTTTTCTGCACTGAGACAATATGCTTATCCCTAGTACTTTGAATAAAAAATAAATTCAGGAAAAATATTCATTGTGTCTTTGACAGCAAGTATAAACAATTTTGATGGTTTAGACTAGGAATACTTATTTAGAATTTTGACCAAAGGCAATGACTTGCCTAAGCAGTAGTCCATGAGAAGGCATATTTGCATGCATTAGATTAGCTGTGTATCTTTTTTCACTCAAAATGTCTTTGTTTTATATAATGACATTAAAGAAATCATGTTCTTATGCACTTCACAAAATCCAATTTGATGTTATATCACATCTTTTATTAGTAGCTATTTCTTTATTATAATCCTTAATTGTGAATCAAGATCTTAAAAAGAGATAGAGTTCAAGCACAGAACTTTTACCCTCATTTTATGTGGCTTATTGCTGAGTGGTTACCTTGTGATTCCTCGGGGAATTTCTGTTTTCTCTTTAAAAGAGAGGCTTTTGCATTTAGAGGATTTTTAATGCAACTAATATCACGAAAACTCCAGTTTTCATTTATTGTAAGAATAAACTGTCAAGGCAAATGTCAGAGAGTTAATAATGAAAATGCTATCCTTTAGTGTCACCCTAGTTACATACTTGTTGAGCACCAGTCACAGAATCAAAGAGTAATTTAAAGCTGGAAAGGACCTCTAGGTGGTGTATGCAGAAAATGGTACCAACTTCAAAGTTAAATTAGGTTAAATCTAGTTTGGTCAAGAACACTTGACATATAGGTGTACAAACAGAGTCTTTTAAGTTTTCTGGATATGAACGCAACACTAAATCTACTCATGAGGAAGCCCTGTGAAAAGTTTTGGAAATTTTTAGCACCCTGCAGGGCAAGTCCTTTGCAGATATGAAAAGTTTTGGTCAGTGAATAGCCCATGTTTTCATGAAGATGCTTTCAATGTGTTAATTTCAAAGAGTAGAAAAGCAGGAAAGAATATGGGCTCTGACTAAATAAGGTATAGGAGAAAGGTAGCAGTTTTCCTTGATATAAACAAAAAATATAATTTATTCTAAGACTTTGAGCAGCAATGATGCAATCTCTATTTAAAGAAATAAAAACACCCCAAAACTACATACCCTGGGGTTTAAATAAGAATCATTGCTATGTAAAAAAGAGAAAAATGATACAGCAGAGCAAACAATGTGCATATTACAGCAATAAAATCATGCTGGCAAGTTCTATGCTAACAAAAGAGTTTAACTGAGAAGAAAAGATGTCAAAAATGTAAACAAAATGAATAGTCATGCAGAACACTGCATGCTGTCATTCATATTCCAGTACAAAGCTGAACCACAGGATATTTCAGTTCTACTGCAGGGAAATAAACTTTCAAAAGTCCTGAATAAAAACAACAAAAAGCAAAACAAACAAACAAATAAACCTGAACAACTCAGTTCTCAAAACAATTAAGAACAATTAAGTTTCTTTTACAAAATGTTACAAAAGAAAAGGAAAGGAAACTCAGATGAATGTTCTTGGTGGCCTTCTATGATGGGGCTGCAGAACGGAGGATGGGGCAAAGCAGTTGACATCATCTACCTGGACTTGTGTAAAGTGTTTGACACTCTCCCACACAACATCCTTGTTTCTAAATTGGAGAGACATCACTTTGGTGGCTGGAACACTTGGTGAATAAAGAACTGGCTGGATGGCCGCACTCAAAGAGTTGTGGTCAATGGCTCAATGTCCAATTAAAGACCAGTAATGAGCGGTGTCCCTCAGGGATCGGTGTTGGGACCGGTCTTTTCAACATCTTTGTGGCTGCCATGGACAGTGGGATTGAGTGCACCCTCAGCAAGTTTGCCGATGACACCAAGCTGTGTGGTTCGGTGGATACGCTGAAGGGAAGGAATGGCATCCAGAGGGACCTTGACACGCTTGTGAGGTAGGCCTATGTCAGCCTTATCAATTTCAACCAAGCCAAATGCAAGGTCCTACACCTGGGTTGAAGCAATTCCAGGCAAAGCTACAGGTTGGGCAGAGAAGACATTCAGAGCAGCCCTGCGGAGAAGGACTTGGGGGTGGTGGTCGATGAGAAAATGAATATGAGTCAGCTTTATTGTGCACTCGCAGCCTAGAAAGCCAATCGTATCCTGGGCTGCATCAAAAGGAGCTTGACCAGCAGGTCGAGGGAGGTGATCCTGCTCCTCTACTCTGCTCTCGGGAGACCTCACTGGGAGTATTGTGTGCAGTTCTGGTGTCCTCAACATCAAAAGGACATGGAGCTGTTGGAACAAGTCCAGAGCTGGGCCACTTCATTTGCCAGCTGATCCATAACTGTCATCTGAATGTTTGTCAAAGAACTGTACAAGTCAAAATAATTGTTGAATTTGTAAGGCACTACTCATAGGCTGCTTGGAGATTGTCTAAAGCTTCAGATCATAAACCCGTGCAAGAAAGAGGAGTGAAAGAGCCTCCAAGTCCTTATTGTTGATTCTCCTGGGAAAAGATTCTTGTTTCACTTCTTCTAAAGGCAGCAGAAACTGTCAGAAGTCCACACCGATTATTTCGCATAGACTGTGACTGAGAGTATCTTTGCTCAGTGAAAACAGGAAAATTATGAAGTGGATTTAATTTTGGAGTGAATATTAATGTTTACAGTTCAGTTCCACTAAATATCACAGACACTATTTCATACATAATCTGAGTTGGTTAAATCAAATTCTGTGACAGGGAGACAATTTACTAATTGTTTAAATCATAAGCTACTTCAGGATAATAGTTCTAATATTTTAATCATGTGGAAAGAAAGAAGGTGTACTTTAAATCTTTCTATAAGGAAAAATATTTACAATTGATGCTTCTGCTGCATAGTGATTGTATGTTTCTTTTGAGAATGAAATTACAGATGAAATAACACTGACTGTATTTGATCTTAGAATATTTTTTGTAAAAATAAGCCAAACCAGAACAAAAATAAATAAGTTTATGAAAACATTTTGGTTCAAATTTTAAAAGTGTAATGAGTTGCTGCTAACCTTATTTATAAACCCCTGTAATGTTCAGAGAAGTGTTTATTCTGGTAAGTAATTGAAGTTTTACAGGTATCCTGAAATTGCACTCTAATAATTATCTCCTCTTAGAGTTCTCTTTTAAGAGGTAGTATCATTGAAATCAATGGTAATTGATACCTAGCTGGTAGAATAGTATTAAACAGAGACAGATAGCAGTTAAATATAAAACTAACTTAGAGAAAGTTATTTTTCCCAGCTTCAGTGTAACTACCATTAATAATTGCTGTAGTAACAACAACAACCAACAACAACAACAATAATAATTAATCTCTCATGGTATTGATTTTTTAAAATTTATTAAATCTCTACTTCCAAGAGTCAGTCATAAAAATTCAGCTTTCAGATAATTAAAAAAGACATTTCTAATCTGTGTATTTCAGAAAAAAGAAAACAACCAACCTAAAGGTCTGCAGAATTATTATTTAAACACTTTGTTATGCTATACATAACTTAAGACTTTTTGTATCCAATTCATGAATTTAACAATACTATGTTTGTTAATATTTTTATTTCAGTCATAAATTGCCAGCTGCTAGTATTAGCAAAAAGGAGGTTGAGAATCAGAATATCTATGCCATTAAAAATTTCAGGGTTTCAGAAAAGAAAAGCCACATACTTTTGAGATTGCATATGAAAGCAAGTATCTTCAAAAAGTTATTTTTGAGAAGTTTCAAGCAGCAGTTTGCAGCTTTTTTTCAGAACAGAACAAAAGACACTTTGATCTCTGGATGACGCTTCCATCAGTAGGAGCTGAAAAAAAAAAAAAAATTATACAAATAGCACATTTCATTATTGTGACATTGCTGTAGCAGAGGTATTTTAGATGTCTGTTAAAACTAAAGACAAATTGTAAAATGAGAATGTAAAATGTGATTTTGAAACTTTCAGGAGAGTTTTTATGGGATTTTAGACTAGTTATTTGTTTTCAAGATGTATTTTCTCCATTGGCTTCATAGACTTTTTCCTCTCTGAAAGCAGCTTTTTATTCTACTGGAAAATTATCTTGTGAGAAAGTTCTTGACTATTTTGTCCTACAACCAGTTTACAAGCTGTAGGAGATTACTATAGATAATGCTTAAGGACAGCTGAGATACACTCTCAAAATCAATACAGAAGAGCCAAGACAGTAGTAATTCTTTTATGGGGAAAACAGAGTGAAAAAATCCAACCTAAATTGTTTTCATACTGTCTCAAGAATTATGTGCAGCTCTATTAGTAACAAGATTTGGGGATGTAACTCTGCATGCTGAGTTAAATATTTGCCACTAATGTCTAATCTGATTTCTCTATCAGACAATTAGTGTATTATTAAAAAATTTCACTACAGGGTCAATCTCTTGTTGATTTACATAATTAAGTTACCTGCTTTCTAAGTTAGGATGCTTGGTAATCATTAAAGTCTGTTGGCCCAATTTTACCTTCCCCTTTGCATGCAACTTTACAGCACAGAGTTGTCCCACAAACTTCAGCAGAAATACTTAGGTAAATAATATTTGTTGTGAACAGTGTCTGTGCAATAAAAGCAACACAGTAGAAGGATTCTAGGGCACCTTAATTTCCATAAAGGCACTAAGAGAAATGTGTGAATGTAAAGGAGGAAGAGACTTGTTTTTCTCCAAGTAGATTTAAATTAATATTTAATAGCATGTAATAATATCAGTTTGCAATATTAAATTCTAGCTACTGTTTATGACACTTAATGTGAAAGTTAATTCTAAATTCTTGGGCAGAAATGAGACTTTCACAAGGGTAAATGCATAAAGGCATAGTAGAGAAATGTCATAAAATAGGATTCATGCAGAATTTAATACAAGTAATTTAAGGCACACAGAACTAGTGGAGAAATACTTTTTATTTTGAGACCTATGGATGCTCTGTTTAGTCTTGAAACACTATTTTTCCTCAGTCCCATGTCAACTGAAATTATAATGTACACCTCCTTAAAGTACAACAAAAACCTTAAGAGATCAGAATCTTCATCATTATGGGATTTTCTAAAGCATCCAACACCAGTTGCAGTAAATTAACTCTATTGTAAATTCCAGTGTTTTCACTGGAAGTAAAATAGGCTAAACACTAAACACTTTAGAAAATTTCTATGCAGAATGTCTTCTTCTTGTTCATGGATCCCACCTGCTAAAGATGAGCAAAAAGTATCAAAGTAGAGAAGCTGTGAGCATTAGGAAAAAAAAAAAAGTCCAAAAAGGGGTAACTTCATCACAAGCTTATATGATGTGATGAAGACTTCTGAATTATTTTTTGGCTAAATGCAGAATTTTGCAGACTTTGTTGTTCAGTCATTATGTAATGCAGACAGTTCACTAATCACAGGATGTCCTATGAATTCTTATTTGAATGTAGCAATACACTACAAGAAGCATGTTTCTTTGCCTTTTCTGCTACTTGCAAATTAAATACTCAAGAAATTAAATTTTTGAAAGACACAGACATTCAAGAAAGAGTGCAAAGTTTCTGCAGTGAAACATATCAAAGAGCTGTCTTCGGTTAATAATTGAACCTGATAATCTTAAAGGTCCATTACAACCTAAACATTTCGATAATTCTGTGATTTTATACACTGGATCCTTAGAATCATAGAATGATAGAATAGTTAGGGTTGGAAAGGACATTAAGATCATCTAGTTCCAACCCCCCTGCCATAAGCAGGGGCACTTCACACTAAACCATGTCACCCAAGGCTTCATCCAATCTGGCCTTGAACACTGCCAGGGATGGAGCACTCCCAACCTCCCTGGCCAACCCATTCCAGCATCTCATTATGCGTTTCACCCTTCAAATACATATGAGAATGCCATCAGAAAAAAAAAAAAAAAACAGTACTTGAATAAATAAACATCATTTGACTATTTGAAATAGTCGTAAGTATTGCTGAAACAAAGTAAGAAACTGATTTTTCATTCCAAGTTACTTTCCAAATACCATTTTAAATGCTGTCTGTAAAGTTAGTTTCATGCTTCCTATTGGTTACATGTTTTCTGCAGGATGCTATTAATGTCTCGCCATAACCATCCCTTACTCTGCAGCTTCTATTAGTTCTTTAATGATGTTCTTTATTTCTAACTTAAAAGGCCAAGTTGACTGTCTGTTGAAAAATCAAAGAAATTCTGTTTATTTAAAAAGTAGAGAGGGGAAAAGAGTCAGACTGCACTATAAATTTAGGAGGTGGTGAATAATAGTAACAAAAATCAGTGTAGCTATCTAGGTCTTCCTTTCAAGTATGTTGTTAGTTCCCTCGGTTTTAGTTCAAATCATTAAGACCCACAAGATCAGATAGGGAAAGAAGGAATTTTTGATAAAAAGTCAGGGGCATCCTTTAAACGTATGCCTAGATGGCTATACATTTCAACTGGCAAAGATTACATGATTGACACCCTGCATAAATACTAT
Source organism: Agapornis roseicollis (assembly GCA_002631895.1). Taxonomy (NCBI): domain Eukaryota; kingdom Metazoa; phylum Chordata; class Aves; order Psittaciformes; family Psittacidae; genus Agapornis; species Agapornis roseicollis. The sequence goes on from NDXB01000727.1 coordinate 12,800, forward strand.
GAAATCGAAGACTTTGACCTGTCATTTGTTCAAAATATTGTATTAAGTGACATCCATAAGCTAGCTTATATACCACCCAGACAGGCCATTTTTTTTAATCCTACAAATTCTAATTGTGCTGAATTTTAATATGCAATATCTGAAGAAATAATCAGAGCAATCATAAGAAACTGATAATTTTTGCTGGTGTTGCTGACAAGAGCGAGAGAATGACTATTTTATTCAAAAACATTAGAACAGCAAAATTGTTAGCTTTTTTAAACAAATACATATCCACTTTTAAAGTGAGACATGAAACTAGGCTAAGAAAATTTGAGCAGTACAAAGTAACGAAAATTATGAACACTAACGTTTACTTTATGAATATAAACAACTGATACATAAACATACATAGATACTGATGTAAGACTTTGAAATTAGTTTGCATTTGTTTTTTTAATGTTAGAAAAAAATGAGTGCTTCAGTTGTTTTTTGGTTTTTTAGGGTTGTTTGTTTTTTTTTTTCTCAATTATTTAAAGATTCGTCCAAAGGATTGTCCTGGGTTCAGCAGTAGCAGTCATTTTTCTCCTTCTTAGTAGCTGCAGTGCTGTGTCTTTGATTTTCAGCCTGGGAACACTGACAACACCAATGTTTTTAGTTGTTGCTAAGTAATATTTACTCTGACCAAGGCCTTTCTGAGTCTTATACTCTGCCAGGGAGGAGAGGAAGCTGGGAGGAAGCAGAGACAGGACACCTGTCCCAAACTAGACAAAAAGGTATTCCATACCACAGCACATCATGCGCTGTATATAAACTAGGGGCAGTTATCCAGAAGGGCTAGATCACTGCTCGGGTCAGGCTGGGTATTGGTCAGCAGGTGGTGAGTGATTGTATTGTATTCTCTTCCCTTATTATTCCCTTATCATTATGATTACTGGTGGTAACAGTAGTGGTTTTGTGTTATACCTTAGTTACTGGACATAAGAAGAGTCCAGTAACTAAGGTATAACACAAAATGCCCATGGGAGTTACATTCTTTTAATTCGCCTCCCATCCCTCTGGAATGGGCTGAGGAAGAGGGGGAAGTGAACGAGTGGCTGCATGGTTCTGGGTTGCTGGCTGGGCTTAAACCACAACAAGGATAGTGCTCAAAAAAAAAAAAAAAAAAAAAAAACAAAACAAAACAAAAAAAAAATCCAC
>NDXB01000729.1:0-50620 GCA_002631895.1 Agapornis roseicollis
AAACTTCGACCGTGCACGGCAACCCTGTTTTTTCCAGCTTTTCTACTGCTATCCTGCAACAAATCAGCAGACTTCTCTTAATAGCTCTAACCTCTGTCAGATTTTCCCCAAAGAAAATATAAATATCCTGGGTTGTCACAGCAAAGAAGGTGCAGAAGGTCCTGCCCAAGCTTTACTGTCCCACTAAATGAGATGCATCTGTATCTTGGGTGTTAAAAGCAATGGCTACACATATGATGCATCTCTGGGAATACAGGTCCTTGGAGGAGGCAGAAACGAGCAAGAATTGTGGCTCCAACAGTATTATTCCTTATGGAGATGCTGAAGATGTATGCCAGTCAGACCTGGTTATTGTTGGCCATTGAGTGCCCCTCCATGGGAAAGCAGTACTTTGATACCCTGGATACGGTCTGTGGGAAGGTGTCAGATCTCACAGTGTTTTCAAAGAAGGTACAAGTCTTTCTGGCTTATTGAAACATTTGTTTTGACTCTTATAACACAGTATAAAAGTCTTGAAGTTTTGTCTATTCAATTGCTATGCCATAATATTATGACAGGTTGTGGCATAACAGTCTTACTATTTTGACTCTAAAGCATGCTATAACATGGGTCAAGCTGATGAAATCAAAATGAAATTAATGTTTTATTTTGACAGGATTGTGTTTCTGTTTCATTTGTTTGATAAAGTCAAAACAAAAATGTCAGCAGGATTTTTCCAAAGTGCAGTCTCAAAATTACGTCTTCTCATTCAGGTGTGGATTTTGAATGGGCACGATAACCTTGTTTTGTGCTCAGATCACAGTGGGAATGCCATACATGCACCTCAGAGTAGCAGTTCAGTCCCTGATCTGCTGAGGACTCTACTTGTCTCTTTATCGGCTTTACCAAAGAGCTTTTCTTGCAAAAGTACAGTCTTGCCTTGTGGATCCAGTGTCATACTTTGGACTGTGCCACCTTCTGATGCTGTAGCTCCTAATCCCCCGTTGCTTCTGGTTTTTACACAGCAGGAACCCACTCCAAAAACAGGCTGAGAAGAGCTTCTGAAAAAATGGCCTTGTGACCTGCTGGGGCAGGGACTCTCCAAGATATGGAATAAAACTGTCCTAGAACAACAAGGTCTCCATAAAAGGACTGTGGTGCAGATGTAGTCTGTGTGGCCCCAAATCTGGTCCATCCCTTATTCATGCGGGATCCAGAACTCACAGTCTCTTAATTCTATTCCTAAGCTTTGCTGCTCATACATGATGTTAGGCAGATGTTAGGCCTGATTTCCATCCCCACCTTTGTCTAATTGAACAGAAGGGTCTTTGAGACTGAGACTTAATTATTTTGTGTACAAAGCACCTGGAGCATCATGGGGGTCTTGATCTCTGATTCTGGTCACTGGTAATGTGTCCTTCCTATTGTGCAGCTTCCTACTCTGAATATTGGCTTTCATGGTGATACATTTATTTCTCTTGTTTATTTCATTATTTTTTTTCCCACCCAGGGTTTCCCTTTGTTTGCTTGGTTGTGCTCTGATGCACAGGTATTTACCTAAGTGGGGTCTGCTGTATTTGTACCAGCCCAGGTGGCATGTAGATGCAAACATCAGACACCTCTTTACACATCTCTGGGTTTCCTGGATGATTGATTAAGAGCTTTCTCCCTTATCAGCATTTCTTTCTCATAACTGGGGGTCAGCTGGCATGGGCTAACACCTTCAGGGAGGCCCTATTTCCTATATACATCGGCTTTACTGACTTCTTATTATCTCAGCTCTATCTGAACCTTTGTTCAATTCAAGAGGTAATTGAACTCAAAGCCAAAGCAAATGTCAGGGTGATAATGAGACAGATAAGATTAAAAAAACTTCTCTTTTTTCTTTTTTTTCTTTTTAAAAACCTGACACATACCTGAAGTGCTTCCTGGCCCAGAGCCAGTGGAAAGTTTTCTTTCTCACCTGGATATAGTCAGAAAAGTGACCAGAAAAGTGTTAGGAAATGGCACCACCTCCCTCCAGGTGTGTGCTGCTGAGGACAGCACCTACCTGGCAAAGCACTCGAGCATGTAAGTATTTGTCCCGAAATTGTTTGCTCATGTGCTTAAATTTAAGCACGTGCTTAAGTGTTTTGTTCAACCAGGGCCTCAATCCATTGCAGCTCGAGTGGGTGTAATTTGGCGGGTGCAATTCCATTCATTTCAGTAATGCCAGTAGGAGCCCTGGCCCAGAGTGACTCCAGGCTGTAGCTGTTGCTTTCAGTCTGCAACTGCTGCCCAAAGTCGAAGGTGAGTGCCAGGGCCTTGCCGTGCTGCCCAGTTTGCAGAGTTCAGAGGGCTGCATACTGCTATGCATCACCTGCTAGCCTTCCCCTTTCTTTGGGCTCTTTTGGGCTGGAAGGATGGGCATGCCCTCTGCTGCCCTTTCCTCTGGGCTAAATTTTTATTAGCAAGAGCCCACAGTGAGCAGGAACCTGCTGAGACCTAGGGACAGGGGATTGTGCAGGGGATGTCACAGGCTATCCCTGCATCACAGGCTGGCCACACTCCCTTTTGCCTTTATGTGTTGAATGAGTTTATAATCTGAAGCAGACCTGTGGTGTAATTATCAAGGGTTGGGGTGAAGCCACTAATCAGAAAGAGCTGCAGTTTTCCTAGGGAGCTTCAAAGCTCCCTGCGAGCAGGAGAGCCTGTGAAGGATACACATGTTGCTGGATAGACAGCCCCTGTTGGTTAAAGTTTTACTTAAGCCCATGTGTTTTTCCACTGGGTATTTTTATCCTCTGAAGTCTACTGTACTTGGCTACATATAGTAAACACAATCCTGTTGTTCTCTCACACGTGTTTACTTTGCAGCTGGGGGAGCACAGCTTACCATGCTAGCTGCTGGTTGTTAGCTGAGTAAATGAAAACGAAGCACCAAAGAACCCCAGAAACCCCAGTGTCTCCTGCCTTTCCTTGCTTTCCCATCTCCTCCTATGTCTTCCTTGCCTTTGAACTCTGATTGCTGCCTCCCTGCCAGGGCAGGGGCAGACTCAGCTGAGATCCATGTTCTCCCCAGCATCTCTTTTGCACTCTGGCTCCCATTCTGCTCCATAGCCTCACCAGCAGTATTTAAGTCATCCTTCCTGCTTCCAAACCTTTCAAGAAAAAGCAGTTGTCCCGATAAGCCTCTCATGGGGTAGGTGAGAAGCACATTTATTATCTAATACCTGAGTGTTGAGGAGCAGACAGGAGGAGAAGTGTCTCTGTGCTGAGGTGATGCAAAAAGTCCATGATGAAGTGAGGAACTGAAGACAGGTGTCTTCTGAGCGCAGAACTGGCATGTGGCCTTTCAGCAGCTCTTCTACCTTCAGTGCTTTAAGGTGGGTGCTAGCTGCCAGCAGGGTCATTCCACAGGGCTCTGCAACTTGAAGACATTGAAAGTGATAAAACCAAGGTCAAATAATTATGTAAACAGTAGAATTTATTAGTCTCTCTCCTATGGCTCTGTCCATTGCGAACTCTTTGATGTTTAACATGTCCAGGATCCTCTCAGGACCTTTACATTGAGAGAGATGAGCAATTTTAGTCTCTCTCCCCTAATTAGATGGCAGTTTTTACAAAGCAGGTATAGATTAAAGATCCCTTGAAGCTCCTGCTCCTTCACTGGTGGCTTCAGAAGACAGGAGGGTGCAGGTTTGCCAGGCACCACAGATGCATGAACCTTGCTCCATCAGGGTACCAAGCTAAAAATTATTTTGCTGAAGATTTTAAAATAAGCAAACAAAATGTATGCAAGGGAAGGAACTGGTTGGAGAGCCACATTCATCACAAAGTGCTGCCTTTGCAGCCACGCGTCACCCTGTGAGTAGTCTTTGTGCATTGGATGAAGCTTTGATCTAGCTTTGGTCTACATAAGTAACTGGCTGTCTGGTCCCCAACATTGTCGGGAGGTTTTGAATTGAAAAAGGTACATTACAGCATCAGATGCTTCACTCCTACTGCAATATGAATTACAATAAGTTTTAAAATGCTCTAAAAATAATACTTTATGCCTTCAGCCATCCATTATTTATTGACTGACTCATTCTGGTAAACAGATAGAAGAGGAAAGAAGAGTTTAATATTAAGGCACAAGGAAAGATCAGTGTAATTTTGAATGCACATTATGAATATATATTTGATTGTATTGGATTATACATATTAGGTTGGATACATAAATGTTATGTAAAGCACCTATCAGAAAGGGCACAGATCCCAGACTGAAGTCTTTTGAAACTGTTATCACATATTTATTACTCATAAGGATAAGCTCTTTCTTTAAGCGGTTTTAAAAAGGAGTTGCGGTCAAATAGAAAAGAATCATTCTTTCAAATAAACAGCTAAGCCCACACATTCAGCAGATGTGGTTCTCATCATGTCTGGGACAATACTAAAGAAGGAAACCAAAATTTGTCCTGATGTTTGCTGCCTGAAACCTTCCCCCTGCATGGGGGATGAAAGGCAAGCAGACTTCCCCCACAGAGATGGGAAAGCCCTGTAAGTTTCTGCTGCCTGTGTTTGGACGGGTTGACCGACGGGTTGACCAAAGGATTGCTGGGCACTCAGGGTGTGCTGATAGGCAGCCTGCCATACCTGAGGGAAGCCCCGTATGTAGAGAAGAAGGTAGGGGGTCTTTCCCCACTGCCCACGTCTCGATCCTACCCAGAGCAGATCCTGGAGCTCCTGAGGTCAGTGCACAAACCACAGCCTCCCTAGGGTGATGACTCACTGTGAGACATTACATGCTGAGAGGCAAAGCCAGCAAATGCCACCCTGGGAAAGCCGTGTGGACGTGCAGTGGGTGGCAAACAGCAAGCAGGCCACCTCTGTCTGGAGGCAAGGGCTGGGAAGTGGGGTGGTTGTGGTGCTTGAAACACCTCAGGGATATTTGGATGGTGCTGAGGGCAAACGTGCCGCTCGCTTCCATAACCAGGGGCTCTGGAGAGGTGGGTAGAATGTCTCTCTGGGATCAGGACTTGCTTTTCACCAAATGGTAAAGCCCAGACAGGAAAACTTCATGGTTCTTCTGTGAACGTGTTTCACTGAACAATGCTGCCACAGCTGGGGGGGTCCAGAGCAGAAACAATGCTCTCCTCCTTCTAGATCCATGTTTTATCTTGCCTCCAGCCTCTTTGCAATGGGTAAAAAACTGTAAACCAGCCTGAAGATATCTGTTTGGTGTGTTCCCTTGCTCCTAGACCCTGCTCAGCATTGTGCTGGGAGGGTAGCCCCCAGGATGGCTGGACAGAGTTTTTTCTTGGCATCAGGGGGCTATACATGAGGTCCATCTGGCTGAAGTAAGCAAAGCTGTGGAAACAGGGAAGCTGAAGGCTGTGGAGAAGAATTGAGTAACATGAAAGCCAAAACGTAAAACTTACTATAGCTCCTCTTCCCTTTTGCTGCCTTTCTCGTCATAAAAACTCAGCAGGGGATGTTTAAAATGCCAGTCATGTAATTACTCGTTCAGTTTGCAATGCCTGATATAAGATTTCAGTGGAGTAATAGGATCTAGCTCATACTGTTGCAGTGTGTGTCCACATATCAGGGGAAGGGGAATTGCATTTCTGCTCATAGAAGATCCCATCAGAGCACTCAAACCAAGACAAACTGCAGGGTCCCTCAAACATGCATGAATTCTTTCACTGCAGTCCTTGCACAGAGGCCACAGAAGCACAAGAAATCATTTACTTGTTGAGGAATCAGGAACTGAAGACAGAGGCAACCAGCTGCTTACACCTGGCATTGCAAAATTGAAGGTAGTGGACTGCTGCAGGTTTTGTGGAGTATCTCATGGACACACACGCAGCCTTTTTAGCATGGTACCATCCATTTTTAGGTGAGGGAGAGATGCTGAAGACCAGTTTGTGAAAGGTGCCCTTGCCTTTTCCAAGGAGTATAGAGATTTGTTCATGGGTATATGGGATGCTGGCTGCAATCACAGGAGATCTGGTCACACAGCTGCTGGTACATGCAGGGCAAAATGACGATGTAAATTTCTGCATTGAAAATGGTGGGATCAACATGCAGCTGAAAAGCTGAGACAGGCAGCATGCCCGTGACATCTATGACTTGGAAGTTATAAGCAGAATGAGACGCTGCATGGAATCTGCCATTCACCTGATGTGCTGCCAAAAGTGGTATTAAAAAATAGCAGTCTTGAACATGCTATGGGGCTTGGGATCAGATTTTCTAGGTTCTTGTGGAAAATCAAACCAGCATTAGTTTGATTTTCCAGCCCATCTAGGGTTTGGTTAAGGAAGCATTTTCCATGGCTCTGTTCTTTGGCCAGGAGCAGAACAACAGATGTGCAAATCTGCAGAGCAGCTTCCAAGGTATCTCCCAAGCAGGGCATCCTGCTGTCAGCCCTTAGAAGAAACATTGCTTATTTCCCTCCCTTTGCTGGACTCTGGAAGGAGTCTCACTTCCCTTCAGGCCTCTTTCTAGGATTGCAGAAAAGAGCTTGACTAAAGAAGTAGATAGTGCATAAACCCCTGTAGTTCACTTTTTATTGGTATACCTGGCCAAATTTCACCTATTCAGAAATAAAAAGTGGTCCCTTATGATGGAAAGGGCAGGATGGTGGAAAAAGAAGCATAGAGTAAGGGCTGATCTGAGGGAATATAAGAAGTTTTTAAGCTCTTATTCCCTCATCTTACTTAGGCACTCTTATTTTTCTTGTAATGGGACACATCTCTTGCCCAGCTTCAAATGCTCTGAAGTCTGGTACAGTATCTCCATGCTGCTCTCACTTTAACAGGGGGGGCTTTCAGTTTCACTTTGCTTCTTTTTCTGAAAGTCAGCCCCTTTCACCAAGATATTTATTTATGACAACCTTGTCAAAGAGACAGAAAAAAGAAATCTGTTTCAATAACTGCAAAGAACTTTCCTTCTTGAGAGCTCTGAGCTCACAAACCAGGGGGGGCTGCACTGACAAAAGTTGTCTTCTCCAGAGCTGAGCTCTGGAGCCAGCTGCTGTTGTTTATGGCTTTAGGGAGAGGAAACATCACTTGATGTTTCTGCTCCCATGGCTCAGTATCCTCACAAATGGTTTGTAAGGTTTGTTTTTCATTTTTTAACAGTGGCAAAAGCGATTGATCTCTTAGGCTGAACTGGTAGGTCTGGTTCATTCATGCGTTCAATATCTCAGCAAAGACATAGGGCTTGACCTTTGGGAAAAAGAGGAGTGGAAGTCTTTCCCTCTCTATGACAGCAAGAAAGGTCAGAGACAATGTGGAAGAGTCCATGGCAGTGCATTGGTGATCTCTTTCATGCTGGGGTGTCATATGCACAGACTAGAAAGCCATGGGACTGGCAGAGAGAAGTATGAGGGAGGTTCCTCAGCCTCATTTAACTTGGAGTGTGTGGGGACACTGGAAACCTGAAAATATTTCCTTCTTTTAAAGTCATACCAGGACTTACTATAGTGGCTTCGTACACTATCCATGTACTGGTCCCTGTTGCCATCCAAGACAGATTCCTGTAAAGGAAACAAATCGTGCTCTTAAACCCATGGTGGTGAACTGGGAAGCCATACTCTTCCTGCACTGTGGACCTGGACCTGCTGTTAATACAGTGTCAGAACCAAGCCAGAGGATGTCATTTCTGGCTCATGCCTATGGGGATGTTGCTGAAGCCAGCATTATTCTGCCACATTTTTTTCTTTTGTTTGTTATTTTCTCCAATAACAAGAAACTTTTGAAGAAAGTTTTCTTCCTTTTCCACTCCTGGGAATTTGGTAACTGGTCACAATGCCAAGTCACCAACTATATTGGCACAACATAACCAGACCACTGAAAAGCTAAGCATGTTCAAACAGAGACTTCTGTTCATTCCTAGGATCCTTTCTGCAAGAAATGCAGAAATGACCCCCCCTAGCTAAGGCCGACATTCTGCCAACTCGTCACCCCAGTATAGACCAATACAGATGCTTCACAGGAAGGAATTATTTTTTTCAGCAAGTCCAGTAAGAAGACTTTGGCTTGAGCTCCGAAGGTTTTATATCCTTTCTGTGCTTCTTAGATGCCTATGTTCTTTGCCGAACAGATATAGTGGTGAATCCTGGGGAGAGGTAAACAGAAGAGATAAAGACTCTGAAGGCCAGAGCTTGTTTGTCTGGTGTCTGTTTAAACGCCATACAACAAAGCTTTATTAGCACAAAGCAGCAAGGTCTGCCTGTGGCCAGAAGTCTCTCCTGCTTGTTGTCTCTGTGTACCCCATGTACTTACTCCTTATCCCTGGTTTATACAGCTGGTCTGAGGACCACCCCAGGTAACAAAGAAAACATCAGCTCTTGAAGGATCTGCTGGGAATAGGAAGATGTCGTATTATTTACCCGGTTGGATTTATGCATGTGTGTGTGTGTTTAACAAAGGAGCCCGGTGCCTGCTGGACTCCTGAGGATGGAATTTATACAGGCCAGCATTTGGCTGCTGCAGTTTATCTTGAATAGAAGAATAATAAACTCAGCTGACAGGATGATACATGCAAAGCATCTTCCCCTCCCACGGTGAGTGGTAGAGGTGTCTGGTTTGCAGGGAGTCCTATTATTAAGTGATTAGCCTTGCAACATTATCGATATCAGATTGCTTAAGGGCTTTGTGGGATCAGAAATACAGTAGGACTTGGGAGTTCATCCATCATGGTGACAGTCAGATACTGGTGGTGCTGTGAGAACATTACCTGTGTAGGTGAAATTACCTGGATTTGTCACATGAAGTCTTTCAGAGGTATTTGCAAAAGAAAACAAATCTGAACCTTGGTCATAGTTCTGTTACCAGACAACTTCTGCTACTTTGTTTTAATGGCCCCCTTTGTCTTGTCCTTGCTTGTCCTATCACTGGCTCTCACTCAGCAAGAAAAAAAAAACAAAAGAAACATCCCAAGCACCACTGAATATGGCATTTTCTTGACTTTTCAGGCAAGGCTGATTTATTCACCCCTAATTAAGTTTCAGCATCCAGACAGCTTCAATCTCCTCTTTGTACTTCTGCCAGTTCAGATGGTAACTCTGGGATCTTAGGAAGCCTGGGTTTTTGGATTTCTTTTTCATCACCTAAAGAATGCTGAAAAGACCATAAAAACACAACAGCTTGCTGTACTGGATATGTTTCACCCTGAATAATCATTAAAACCCACATCTTCAAAGGTAGATCAAGTACTTCAGGGGATCTGATTGTAAGTATTTAAATTGCACCCTGCTCACATCATAAATAATGCTTACCCATTCTATAATGCAAAAAGCTCTTCAACAGCCGCACCTCACTGTACATGTTTCCTCTTGTCTACATTTTATCTTACCCTAGCTGTGACACCAAAATCCCCTAGGTAAGGGCCTACTACTGCAGCTCGTTTGTTATATAAATTTACAGTGGTGCATACACGAGTGATTACAGTGGATTGTATATCTGTGGGAATTATTCCTCTCTGAAGTGCAACTGCTCCCCTGACACAGGATGACTCTCAGAAGAGGAAACATTAGGCCAAGTACAATCAGGTTAGGCTGGTGCTTACAAGAAAATTTGGGTCTAATCCATCATGTCCTCATGGAGCAGGCTGGAGTTCTGTTTCCGAAGCCTTTCTAACTTGCCTCCCTGTAAGTCTTAAGTGTCCTGTGGGACTGACTAAGATTTGATCCTATGTTCCTGGGAGGTAGAGCTTCTAATCCTGAGATTTGGACATGTAAGCAGACCCTTCCCCAGTACCACCCATTTCAAAAGTGAAGAGAGAAATGGCAGCACGAATCCAGCCCCCTGCTGACTAAAATGTTTATGTGCTGTCCTGCAGCTGTGTTCTGCAGCAAACCTAAGGCTAGGTCTTTAAGCATTGCTTTGGAGCTTGGAGCAGTGCTTCAGATGCGTGTAGACATTCATAAAGCAGTTGTAGAAGGAGGCAGGTACAATGAACACAGGGGAGACCTAAACTGCTCTGGTAGGGAAAGGCTTGAAAACCTGAACACTGACCCCCATTTCAGGAGGCCAGTTTCACCCAAATGGTGATACTGACTTTCTTCTTACTGGCAATTGACACCACACTAAGTAAGTGCTCTTTTATGTGGATCCATTACTGTCTCTCTAAAGTCAGGGCACTTCTTTGGCTTGTCCAGGGCTTCCTTATCTATAGATACTATTTGTCTATGGAAACTTGGCTGCAGCTGCAGGAAGACACTGCTAATAAACATTGAATTTTACATTGCATGGTAAACTAGAAGAATAGTTCAGGCATCTGAAATCCCTTGCTCTCTGCATTGCTTTCCATTTCCCAAACATGGGGGAGCTCCTACAGCATCAGCTTGCCTCTGCCTGTGAGGACACATTTTTGGGGAAACAGGACCTGGTCCACTGAGGTCAGTGGAAAATCACCCATCAGTTCTAATAGGCTCTGAGAGGGGCATTGTACAACTCAGTGATGTTACCCAGATCCTTCATTTGCATTTTGTCTTGTCCTCTGTTTCCTGTTATCTGTTTTCCCTCCCAAGTGTGGAGACAGATTTATCCTAGCAATTCACAAAATATCTTCTGCTTCTCTTTTGTGAAATCATTTGCATTATTTCTTCATCTCCTGACTTCCTTTGTACAGAAACCACCTTTGCTTTTCCTTCAGCATGTTTTCCCCTAAGCCACCCAAGTTTCAAACCATCATTTTCAAACAACCATCTCCATAAGCAATTCACAATGTTGTTTTTTCCACAATAAACTCCAAAAAGCAGAAGTTGGTTGGCGGGGCAGGATCAGTACCACTTCCCTGTTGGTCTGGGTTTTGAGCCATCATGTATCATACACAACCATTTGTGAGAGTGGCATCACACCCCCCGCACCGCACACCCTGCACCCCACAGAGCCAGGGAACGGAGCTGAACTCCCAGCAGTAAAGTTTCATCTGACCTTTCAAATCTTCTTTTGCACTGTGGGCGGCTTGGAGCAGATCGGATCCTAATGGACTGTTAGATCAATTTGGGCTTGCTAACTGCCTTCGTAATGATAAGAAATGAGCTGGGACAGAGACGAGCAAAATGCTTTGCAATATGTATTTAATTCTTTGCTAGCACTCTGTGGAAGAGCCAAAACGGATATGGCTGTCACTCAAATTTCTCACCTATCATTTACTTTATCATCCCTGCCCCACAAGGCCATACTCTCAGCAAGCATTCAAGCATGCCATTCTGCTGTCCTTGATGAAGATATGCTAGTAGGCACCATGCAGGACTGGGAGCCTCTGCTTTCCATGGGGCACATGTCCTATGCAGTGGCTGGGGATTTGGGCTTATGTTGTTGGCTTCATTCTGTGAAGAGAAGTTGGTTCACAGAGACAACAGGAGACACTGAAATAACTGCGAGAACTCCTCAGGCAGTGGAGAACATGTGGCAGTGCCCCATGAGCTTGTGGTATAGCAGAGACCACGTCTACGGCATGGTCTGCATCATGCCTTATCTCTGTGGGCAGCAGAAATGCAGCTTTGCTCCTTGTACCTATATAAAATAATCTATGTGAATAAAGAGCGAGGGAGGGCACTGGGGTACAAATGCAGACACTTTGCTCTATTAACTATAGGACTATGCCCACCAAGTGAAAATTTCCCTGTAGGGTTAGTCAGCCAAATGCTGTTTGGACCTCATGCTGTTAGGAGCTCACAGCCCACAGCATATGGGGAGCAGGCAGTGCTGCAGCCAAAACATGGAGAAAAATGTAATGTGTGTGTAGGTGAAAGAGAAGAAACTTATAGGACGAGACCTGTGAAGCAGGGTAGATAGATAGCTGTATTACTCAGGGTCTAGGTGGAGCAGTTGCAGGGAGAAAAAGGAGAAAGGGAATACAGTCCTGAAAAACACCTCTCATTGCTGCTAGTCCATTCTGTTTTGACTCAGTGACATTGCAGTTGTGAAATGTGATTTTTCCTTTGCAAAGGGCCACAGTGTGCCTGGGGATGAGGCAGTGATTTTGCACTCTTCTGAGTTTTAGTCCCCTTTTTCCACCCTGACATTTTCAGCATCTGGATGACCGTGTCATAGTAAGGATAGGTGGGACCATGGTCATCCAGAAGTGTATTATTTCTTGGCAGGGGGCTGAAGGGCTCCTCTGCTTGGACAAATGGGGCAGGTGGGTACAGAGTAGTGCTCACAGTTTCAGGTCTCAGTCGGACCAGTCATAAGCTGCAGGACTGTAGCAAGAACACAACAGCACAAGAGCACATCCTCATTTGCTGGCATTACCTATTCCAATTGTTCTGAGGCATACGGGGCAGTGCCTCTTCTGCACCTTGCTGCCTCTTGCTCTGCGTGTATCAGTGGCTGGATGCCTCCTCAATGATCTTTTGAAGATGACCACTTCCCCACTGTCTGTGCAAACACCAGAACTCTGTCTTCAAAGAGGGGAAAATGAGTCAGCTGAGGATCCCAAGGAGAAACTGCCCATTTCCCCTCTAATCCCAACTGCTCTTTACTCTACATCTTTTCTGCATAAGCTTTACATTCTTGCTAAGCCTAAGAGGTTTCCTGTATGTACAGGGTAGCTGGGTTGAGCTCATTGTCACTTCCCTTCCTTGGCCAAGGGTGGCCTGTTGCTTCTAACTACTTGCATGTAGTGGTGTAGCTGGTGGGATGCCTCCAGCACATTTTCTCATTGCAAGCCTGCAGCTCGCTTCCCTGGAGGCAAGAAAAGGGAAGTCACACAATTATAGTGTGAACATTTGAAAAATATTTATAGAAAAGGAAGGGAAAACCAAGTCAGTATTAATAAATTACAGAAAGATAGAACATCTGTATTAAGTTATTGCAAACTCAAGTGAGAGTGGAAAGCTAAATAAATAGAGAAATCAAGTTAAGGAAGAGGATGAGTAATAGAAAAATTCTCCTTCAAAGTGGCACCAGTTATCCTTTCTGTACAGGACTACATACAAACAAGCCTAATGGAGATATAACAGAGGTCAGAAAGCTTGATGCAGCTGTCTTACAGCTGTCTGCCATATTTATTCTGCTCCCTTCTGACTGTGCATTATCTTACAGCCTGGCTAGTGAAGTGCAAAGAGAGGGACACTGAAGTTTGGGGTTGCCTTGCCCCACCAGGGTGGATAGGAATGGACTAGCTGAAGGCAGATGTCCTCTGCAGGCAAGGGTGATGGGGCAGGTACCCTCACACAGCAAGGGATTAGGAATGGTCTTGGAGAAAGTATGTGGCAGGCAGGACATTTGAATGGCCAAGGAGCCGAGCAGCTCCTGGCCTGAGAGAAAGAGAAAAAACAACAGTTTTTTTCGCTCTTCCAGTTATGTTGCCATGTCTGCTCCCAGTTGGATGTGAGAGGGCACAGAAGTGCTGCAGGTGACTTTCAAGGATCCTTCCCAAGCATGTGACTCTGATGTCTCATATGTTCCCTTTATTCAGGGATGTGCCTGCACAAGAGGTTCAAGTTGACATAGGTACAAATGGGAGAGGGGCTCAAATGTGGTAGAGTGTTTCTCTCTGTTCTAAAGTAAAATCTGCTGTGACATTCCTGATAAAGGTGTTTATTGGTCCTAAAGACCTTCTGAGATGGCTATTCTATATCTTCCTGAAGCAACCTAGAAATATACCTACTACTGGAAAACTTTTTTGAATGCCTAAATTGTTTTTATTGTAGCAATGGAAAACTGCAGATTTTCAGTGTCTGTATAAATGAAACTGTAGCTCCCTTTTTACTTTCCAATCTTCACATTGGAAGTATATTATCATTTTTTCTTCAGTCTTTTGTCCCTTAAACATTCCTGACTCTCTAAGTCCTTTTTCACAGACTGCATTTTCTACATTTCTGGTATTTCTTCCTCTTCATTTTCTGGAAGTACATGCCTTCAACTTAAGGAATAATATTTCAGTGAAGGCCTTCCCATCATGAAGTAGAGCTCAGTATCACTTTTCATGGTGTGAAGGCTTGAATTCCTGCTTGTACACTTCCATGTGATAACTTGCCTTTTCCACACCAGCCTGTTATTGCTGTTTCAGGTTCAACTAACTCACAAATCCTTTTCCCAGAGACTCCTTTCTAACCAAAACATCTTTCTGCATTTTTAGCATCATGAAATTTAGTATGTGTGCGATCTCCAGAGTCTACCTGAACTTAATCCCTTAATCTTGCTCTGTCATTCCATCCACCTTTTTCAGACTATTTATTTCTTCAACTTGTTAAGATCATTCTGGAACCTGATGATTTGCTCAGTTGCATGGTAAGAACAGGGTTCTCCTCTCTGCGTAAAGTCTTGGTTTCCTAAATACTCCCAAGGCTGTTCTTTCCCTACTGTAGCATTAATTCTTTCCTCTTTTTCATTGGAACTAACTGTGTGAATTGCATCCTTAGGTAAACAAGAACACCAGAACAAGCAAAAAAACCCAGACATTAAACACTTTGAACTGTTCATTGTAATCTCCCTATTGTGCTCTCCACAGAGCAGTGAGCTATCATTTTCCTTTGTCTTCCTTTTAGTGAATGATTGAATTCTATTATTTTTGGTGTATCTTGCTAATTTAATTTTAGTTTTTCTGACCTTGCTTTAAATAATTCTGTTCATACTCAGACAGCTGGTTTTGTTTCTGCTTGTGTGTTTCCTATTTGTCTTTGAGGTCAATAAAGAGAATTCAGTGTTTTCCATTTCTGGTCTTTCTTCTGCATCTGCACTTCTTCCTTTAGCATTGTTTCTTTGTGGAACTAGCAACTCTCTCTAAGTCTTGTTTTTCTTGGCAGGTTCCCTCAAGATATTATGGGTCAATTTTCCAAGCTTATTGACGTAATTCTGTCTGAAACCCTTTGGGTCAGTTTTTCTTTTCTTCTTCTGACTCACCCCTCTTCAACCATGAAATCTACCTTTTCATGGTAACTCCTGTCCATTGCCTTCCATCTTCCCTTTCTTACACAGCTCCTCCCTTGTGCTGAGACTCAGGCCCAGGGGACCTTTTTCTTAACTTCCTTTCTGGGTCTCCTGAATCCAAACAAAAGGTGTAATAAGACAATGCCACAAAGGTGCTGGAGAGTTTCTATGGTGCTGAATTAATTTTTTCAACAAATATCTCTAAACATAGATAAAATCTTCCACTTCCCACAAGACTAGTGCTTCAGATGTCTCTGTTATTCCCGAAGATCCTCATACACCATATCTTCATGGATGGATGGCCTTTAACAGACTTCAATAAACTCTGGCAATGGTATCCTCTTTCCACTTTTACAGACTTTCATCAAGGCTAACTCAATCCATCTTTTGGATTTCAGGGCAATCTCATATATACAAGGCTCACAGAGTGATGCCCCTTTTCTATCCCTGCTGTCCATTTTTGAATAAGCAGCATCCTTTTCTGTTAGCATTGTAGTCATACGAGTGGTTCAACCTAGTCTCTATTATTTCAGTGAAGCTGTAATCTCGATGTTTTAGTGAAACTCCCAATTAGAATACAGGCAATGTTTATTAAATGCTAATTTCACCATGCTTCTTTCATAACAATGCCAATATCTAAGGCTGATGCATTATACTCTTGATATCCTTACTCTTCCTTGTTTAAGGTCTTCCTCTATTTGCTGTGGTGAGCACATACTGACGATGTGATTTTTAATCCCCGTACATTGTCCTCATCCTGAAACATCATCTCATAGCTAAAAAAGGTGCTTTTGTGAGGCTCAAAAGTTTTATTTTATTTTTCTTTTTATGTGAGTAGCAGTGCATAGAACACTACGCTGAAGCTTTTCAACTCACCATCTGCTCATAGGAGTCAGGAGTAGTGATTCTTTCTCTAAACCAAAAGTAGTTGCCTTAAAAATAGATTTGTCTCAGCTCAAGAATGAGGTTTTAGTAATAGGGATGAGCTGAAGACATAAATACACCAGTAGGAGTAAGTGAAGATGGAGGGGGTGGGGAATGCCTATCTTACTAAGCAGAATTTAATTGATTTCCTTTAGGCTGGAAAGACATACAGCTCTTTCAAGTCTTTAAGTTGGAAGAGGATGTATCATGACATGCCAGCAGGAATGCTCACTTCATCTACATGCAAGAGTTTTTCCTAACCTTGGTGACCACACAGCGCAAACCAAAAGTTCTCAGCAATAACACAAATGGAAGGAATTGTCAGTCATGGGAATGCTTCAACACATTCTGCGCTGCCCAGAAATGTAAGAGACCATCTGGAATTAGTGTTGAATAATTTTGCTAATGACCTCATGATAGAATATTGAGAATGTTTATTAAATTTACAGATGACACCAGGCAGGGATTACTTGTGAGTCTGATAGAGGACAGGATTGGAATTTAAAATGATCTTGCCAAATGGGATGAATACACTGAACAGAGAAAAATAGAATGCAATTCAACAGGGACACACGCAACTCATGGGTTTAAGCAGGAATAATCATCAGCATAAGCCCATAATGAAGAACAATCTTTAGAAAGTTTGCAGAAATGGCTGGGGAGGAACTGTGGTGGCTCACAGGAGGAGATGTCAAATGAGCCAGCTGGGTCATGCTTCTGTGAAAATGTCCGCTATTATCCGGGGGTATATGAGTGAAAATAGATCTTGGTTGATTTATACCTTCTACTTGGCACTGGGAGGACCTCAGGGGAAATACGTGGTCCAGTTTTGGGCACTGCACTTCTGAAAAGATATGGAGTGTTTGGGGAAAGGCAGGACAGGAGCAACATAATAGTGCAGAGGTCTGGCAAAATGGGAATTGCAGAACAGAATTTTGCATAAAAGCTGTTTAACAGTGGAAGAGGCATGAATAAACTTCAGGTAAATAAAGCTTCCACAGAGAAGATGTAAATGACATTTTCTCCCAGTCTGAGAACTAAAAGACACAAATGCAGCAGCAAAGTTACAGATCAAGTGTTAATAGGAAAGCTTTTCTGATGGCCAGAAGAATGGCACACTGGAAGGTTTTTTCTGGGAAACATGTTTCCACCTTGGAAAGATTTTAGACATGCATCTTCATTTAAGGTGAATTGCAGGTACAGACAGCTTTGGGCAGCCTCTCCAAAACATCTGGCTAGCTGAATGCACAACTCTGGCCTATTAACCACAGAGATAAAGCCAATAGTTAAAGCAAACAAACTTAAGGGAGATATTCACTTGCATCCTGTCTTGAATCTGAGAAACCTTTGGGCATGCCCGTTCTTTAAAAAACCTAGACATTGCTTCTGTGGGCTCAAAATGGATATTTCCACTGTGCCAGGAGCCTGTTGTTCTCTGTCATTTGGGATGTTTGACAGCTCCTGAATGCCTCACGTATGCCTGGTTAGAAGACACCAGCTGGGCTGCAGTTCACCAGGGCAGACTGCAGCTTTCCCATCTCTCCCTGAATTGCTAATGTTAGCAGAGAGCTGGTGTAAGATACAGGGCAGCACATCAGCACCTGCTTCCACCTGTGTGTACATACACGGGCCCTTAGTTTCACCCTCCCTCTGCCTTCCTGTCTCCAGGTGGACTGAATAAGCAGGGGCTCAGCACAGAATGCAAGGGAGCATGTCCTTCAGTGCTGAGGGACCATCTTTTCCCATGCTTTACCTAGCACGGAAGGCAACCAAGATGGGTAACTCTACCCTGCCAGCCAGGCACACCACAGGAAAGGTCATTGTCTTCTGTGTTCTTGGAAGTCAAGGGAGCAAACAGTAGTCTGATCACCTTGAATTGGGTGAGATCTGGATTTAGGTCACTGCTGATGCAGAGATGGTGCCTTCCCGAAGGGAGTTTAGATTTGCCTTTCTTACATTTATTAAAAGTTATCACCTCTGCATTGGTTCTTTTGGCTTACAATGACGTTCCGAGTAAGTAATTTTAAACTCCTATGATTCACATGATCTCTGACTAATGGTGCCCACAATGGAAAATTCTAGGAGTTTCATGATGAAAACCATATTTAGTGTTAGTAGTATCCATATATAGTAGGGACTGACGGGAATAAAGTAACGAAAAGTACTCGTCAAGATAGGAAATGAAGTTTCTAGACTTCATATGACATTTCTAGACTTTTTCATATGACATTTAAAGAACATGTTAGAAATACTTGGTGGGGGACCAAATACCACTGTTCTCCACATTTAGGTTTGATGTTTGATCTTTCTTCTTGGTCAGGTTCTAGAGAGAAAAACCACACACACATGCATACACAAAGTATCTTCTGTTCACCTCCTGGTTTTGTACTTGGGGCTTCTCCTCCCCCTTCGGGGCCAGCCCCTCCTAGGTTCCACATCACCATGGGGTTATTAATCAGTTGTGATATCCACATGACCTCCAGTTTCAGTTCTCTTTGGTCCCTCTACTCCACTAGCTGAACTATTTCTAATTGGCTAATCAGCTTATCCGGTTTGGCCCTTGATGCAAACCAGGTCTAGACATGATCTATTCCTGGGAGGCCCCTGGGTTCAAGGGGCCAATCTCACACCCTGTCCATCACTATTGTCAGCAAGGTACCCTATCTCAAAGACATGCCAATGAACATTAGTGAGAGATTAAAATGACAGCCTTGGTTTTCTTACATGCCTTTTAATCATCGTAACATGCAGTCTAATGTTTCACTCTGTCTTCTTTTCCCTGCAAGAGCATGCTCTCAAGGAAGGAACCAGGAGGGATGAGAGCGGGTCAAAGACCACAGCAGGGTGAAAACAGTGGAAAGAAATTAAAATGGAGGATGGTGGAGGAGGGGAAGGCAAGAGACAAAATCCAAGTCAGAATCTGGCAGCCAGACACAGAGCGACAAGGCTAGAATTTCAATTCCTTCATGTTGCTCCTGTTGGCTGACCTCTTATAGGTACTGCTCACCACCACACTGGTGTACCAGCAGTATGTGCCAACACTGGTGCCTACAGCAGGCTGCCCAACGTCCATAGTCACACACCTGAATGATGACTTTCATAGATGCTGCCTGTTTTGACTTGTCCTGGGAAGAGCTGCGAGGCTAGGCTACTCTGAATACTGATCTGTCCTTATTGAAGTGCCTGAATATGGATTTAGTAGCTGACTTTTAGACCTCTGGGTTTTTGAAAAAGTCTTAACCTGGTCACTTACTTGTGACTTTATGCAGTTATTGGCCATTTAGACAAATGACAGAGGGCTCCATGCAATAAGATCATGTCTGAATTCCTTCTTGGTCTCTCCAGCAGTGACTAGTTGGCAGCTCTTCTTAAACAAAGCCCCATTCTCTGCAAAGATGTGTCAGTGTAAAAGGCAAATGCTCCTGTATGAGTATCTGCTACACAGGCAGGCATAAAGAAGGTCTCCCTGTGCCCCAGTTGGAGAGCTGTGTGGCTGTGTTAACAGCATGCACAACTGAAGCTAATGACCTCACTTGTCCAAGACTTCCTTGTGCTCGGCCAGCTCTGAATGCAGACAGAGCAAGATCACACCTGCCTGCAAAATACCATATGGACATCATCTGTAACAAACTTGCTCGGGTGGCTCATTTCTAAGGGGCATTCAAACTCCTCCTAGATGTGTGAGTGTTTTTTCCTCTCACAGTCATGCTTTTACTGAAATTTTAGCTAACGTAATATCTACTTCTTAGGTTTTCAACTCCTTGCTCCAAAACTATTTGGCTGGTGGGATGTGTGAATTCCTTTAGCCAACCAGTGGAGCATGTAATTAGCTCTATATGCACGAATGAATTACGCATATGTTTTGCTATGTGACTTCAGCTGGTAACTAAGCATGAGAAGTTTCCAGCTAGAAAAAGAAACCGGTGAGAAAGTTAGGAAAGGCTGAGAAGAGGGCACTGCACAAGATGTCTCTGTCACTTTCTGCTACAGACTTGAGTCTGCCTGCACCCTCATTTCTGTGCTCTGCTTTCCATGGATACTTGCTCCGCAACAGATGCTGGGAGGATCCCGCAGGATTATACTCTGTTTCTGGTGCCTCACGTTCTGTTTCGTACAGCACCAAGTTTGGGTGACATTTCCTGATCCAGTAAGGATTAAATGTGCCCAGCTGCAGCGGTTAACATGAATCCTGTTCACCCATTCCAGCCTGCCTAGGCAGGAAATGGAAGCAGAACCTTGCAATCACACCTGGCCAGTTTATGAAGTTACTATTCCTTGGCTGAGGCAAGGTATCTAGCTCTGCATGTGTGCTGCTGAGGCCATTACAATGGAGTCAGATGGATTTGCCTGAACCGCTTCACAGTCCAGCTACATCATGTACTTGCAGACAGAGTCTACTGTGAGGACAGCTGTCTTACTGAACAGTTGCATGGCTTTGCTCCTTTTTGTCATCTGTTTAGCATTTCTTTAAGGATGTGAGCCTTAAAGCAAGTCAGAGTTGAGGGGAATTTCAGATTTGGCAGTCTTAGTCCTTTTAAGAGTGCAGGAATTGGCTCATGTTGAATTGGCCTTCTCTGAACAAGGGGAATGTAACCCTGCTGGTAGCACTGTATTATCATTTATATAGCAAGTTACAGTACAGAGTTCAGACAATTTTTATTTTTTTTTTATTTTTTTTTTTTACATTTCTGTGTGGAAAAAAATGTTTAGAATGTTTTGCATAAGCAGAATTTACCCTGTCCATTTCAATACTCAATTTCTGTAATGCATCCTGGCATGTTGGATCTATTATTTCTTAATATAAACAATACTCTAGTACATAGACCTTTCTCCTGTTAAAATCCATCCTGCTGTTTAAAACAATACCATGCCCAAATGGAATAGGAGGGATAGAAATTAATATCTTCAAAGAGAGGATCTTTTAGCAGGCTATCAGATCTCACCCAATTTCATGGTGAGAGTAAACCAGAAGTGGATTCAATGTAAACACTGCTGTTTTCACCAGTGCTTCATACCTAAATGCTGCATCCAAGGCCCAAATCAACACTTCCCTAAGTCAGCAGAAGTCTTTGCACCATCCCTCTGGTTCTCAGGCATCCAAAAGAAAGCTATCCAGCTAGGCAGCAGAGTCATCGTCTCTCCCTCTGGCCTCCCTCTGATAGTGCAAACAAGGCCACACATTTTGCAGACAGGGAAAGGCTGAGCAGCAAGCATTTCAGCCTCTTACAGACGTGGTTAAATTATCTTAATGTATTTAAACAAAGTGCAATGTCAAAGTAGCATCAATACCATATTTCAGCAAAATGGCTGCTTCTCCAGTGTTCTGCTTGCTGATGCCAAATGAAATACTTCTCACTGTTTATTCACAAAATTCTTTCTTATCCACTGAATTTTCATATTGCTGGGCTGGGCCAAATAACCAGTTTCCTTTTAAAATAGAAAAACATTTAGTACATTCCAATAGGCTTTTTGTGTTAAATTAGAGACCTTTGGGAGTGCAATGTGATTAGCCCATTTTGGTTTAAATCATTGCTGATTGGAGCCTACCTGTGGGGAAAACTGAAAGGCACATCAACAGTCAACTGTGAACACCAAGACATTTACAAAGCAGCTAAAGGAGGAAGCTTGAAATATGTGGTAGCTGTTTGGTACACTAGTGACATTTCTAGCCTTTTTAAACAGAAATAGCCCTTTGTGTTAAGAAACACACCTGCACCACTTCAGAGATGAATGGGCAATTTCTTGGCAGAACTTGTGGACGTTTAAGTTGTCCATTAGGATGATATAAGACTAGAAGAGAAAATTTTTTATCAGCTTTAATTGAATGCTAATCTCTCCTCCTTATATTAACTCAGGTTTCTTGGGAAACTTATAAGCCTCCTCAAATGTCATGACAATGAGTAAAGAAATGACAGAGGCCCCCAAAAGTATAAATCCTCTTCCATTAGTCAAGTCTCTTCTGTGAATGAGTTAACTTTTAAAAAAATCATATTACTAAGTATTTTATCAAAGCAAACATTTAATCAAAGTGAAAGGAAGAGATACTAGTTCCCTGCTGGAATGGGATGAAGACTGCCAAGATGTGTTTTAATTTCTTAAGAAAACAAACTATGTCAAACACTGGGTCTTAAGCAAGCAGATGCTCATTTATCATTCGTTCTGTCTGTGCATGCACTCGGGATCCTGCCGAACACAAGTTTTCTGAAATGGAAATGACCATATGGCCAGTACCTTAAAAATTAATTCAACATGCCCTGTCTCTCGTGTGTGATAAGTTCTTTTAATGGTCTCTTTCTTCTCTTTTTACAGAGTTAGACAATGGAAACAGAACAACTACTTTGTGGGAGTCTCGTTCATTGCAGATGAAATCTATGACCAATGCTGCATGCTACCAGCAATTTGGATATTTTGCAGACTGTTTTCACAGCCTCACTTCTTTTAGAGGTTAAAAAAGCTTTGCTTTTTTTGCTTTTTTTTAGAGGCAAAAAGCTTTGCTACTGTTTCAATGATGGTCTTGCTGTAGACTTCCCTGTTGGTCCCATAGACCATGTAAAAGGGCTCACAAAAAGTGGTTTGCAGCTGCCTCAGAGTTGCAGGGAATACTTCTGGGCTGAGAGCTGGGTGTTCAGCATGCAAGAGGTATCCCAAGATGACAGTAGTTCATCCATTGATCCCAAAACACATGGGGGTGGGAGGCTAGGAGAGTTCTGAGGAGCTGCCAGCAGCACTGGGTCTGGCTAAATGACCAGTGAGAGAAGAGTCTCTGCCTGGCAAATCTGCCACCTCAAGGAGATTGTACTTCATTTGGCAATCAAGAACCTGAAATGTAGCTCAGTGACGCAATTTATAGGTACCCACCTTGTCTTAGCAAGGATTGCTCTGCTTTACAGGGGTGTTTCTCTGGTCAGCAGAGTATAAGCTTGTCCACTGTTGGTATTATCTCTGTCCTACCTCCTCTTCTGTCTTGTTCATCTGTCTCTCTTCTACTAGTGATCACAACGCACCTACTCATCGGCAAAGAGCTGTTCTAAAGCTTTACAAGCAAGAAGTGACACTGGCAGGCATTAAGGCTGAACATCATCAGCATGGTGTACTATATATCATCACAGTGGCTGGCATTATTGACACCCCATAAAGCCATACTTGAAACCACAGCATCCCAGAAGGATTTGCTGACCTATGCTGATGCAAACAGTTAAGTCTGCACACACAGCCTAGCAGTTCTAATGTCCCATGTTTTTAGATGTAACAATAGTAGTTAACTATAAATTCCATGCACCCTGCATGTGACATAGCTGCTCATCTGAGCTTGAGCCCTGACTTAAGGGCAGCAGGGACAACAGCAAGGAGAAAAGAACAGTGGCTGTGTTTCAACTTTCCTCTCGCCTGCTTTTAGAGGAGGTGTGCCTTAAGTTTCTGCACATCCAAGTGTCTGAAGAAATACCTGCTGTCTGGAAAGTTCCAGTTTACCAGGGAAGTAGCCAGACACTTGTCTTCTAAATAGCATTGAGAACCTCCAGTGTGGCAGCCTGTGAGGAAACTGGTCATAATATTAGGGAATAGGGGAATAGACTATTTCAGTTGGAAGTCTGCCCAGAGAGGTGGTGGAGTCACCATCCCTGGATGTGTTTAAAAAAAGACTGGATATAGAACTTGAAGACATGGTTTAGTTGAGGTGTAGGGCATGGGTTGGACTTGATGATCTTAGAGGTCCCTTCCAACCTGGCTATTCTGTGATACAGTGATCGTCTAATCCAATTGCCTGACCAATACAGGGCTGACAAAGTTAAGGCATGTTATTAAGGGCATTGTCCAAATCCTTGTTAAATGACGTCAACCACCTCTCTGGGAAGCCTGTTCCAGTGTTTGACCACCCTCTCAGTAAAGAAATGCTTCCTAATGTCCAGGCTAAACCTCCCCTGGTGCAGCTTTGAACCATTCCCACATGTCCTGTCGCTGGATACAGGTGAGAAGAGATCTCTACCTCCCTCTCCACTTCCCCTTCCCCTCCTCAGGAAGCTGTAGAGAGAGCAATGAGCATCCTTTTCTCCAAATTGGGCAAGTCCTCATAGGACATGCCTTGCAGCCCTTTCCCAGCTTTGTTTCCCTCTGGATGCTTTCAAGGACCTTCACATCCCTCTTAAAATGTGTTAAATTGTGTTACCTCAATCCTGCACACAGTATTCAAGTTGAGTCTGCACCAATGGCGAATATAGCAGGATAATCACCTCTTTGACCAGATGGTGATGGTGTGTTTGAAGCACCCCAAGATGTATGTGGTTTGCAGGACATGGTTTGCCCTCTTGGCTGACTCCTGTTGAGGAGACCCAGGAGTAGGACCTGGCTCACCCATTAATTTGCAGGCGTTTGGCCATCTTCTGCTATCAGGCCTGGGAGTATTTCCTCAGGAAATTTTATGTTATCCTTATCTCATGATTTGGTGTTTGTTTGTTTAAGGTTCCCAAAACACAGTCCAAGCAGGTTCAGCCTTGTGACTTGTGGCTGACTGAATGCTGCTTTGCAAACAAATGTGCCATAACCACAAACTGAAAACAGTGGGCTTCAGTCCCGGGGAGATCTCCCTGCAAGCCCAGGGGTTTGCCTAATGGAGCTCATCCTGCACACATCCAACCTCCTCATCTGGAGAGACACGCTGACCTTTGACTGACACCACAGCAGCCTACTAACTGCCAGCCTTTCACAGCAGCAACATCATTGCTGTGTCATGAACAGTTCCCTGCCCCGTGAAAACGGTTTCCCTGTCGCTCAGTGAAAAGGCAAACACGAACTTCAGGAAAGGATTTACTACTCAGTTTTGGTTGTCCTTTCTGGCAGCTGGTGGCATTCCCACCATATCCCCTTGAAAGTCCTGATTGTTCTTGTTGAACTTCCTCTGTACTGATAATTCAGAGCAACAGCAGCACCTGTCATCCTACTCTCCTCCAGCACTGACTGCTGTGGGCTTGATCTATGGGTACAGCCCATGACATCTACAAAGTCTGGGATCTCCCTCTGCTGAAGGACTGCCTCCAGCCATGATATCCAGGCAGATTGTCTAAGCCAAAGAGACAAAGGCTAGCCTCCTTCAGAGACCTTCCTTCTGCGGCCTTCTGTGCTCTTGTGCTGACCTCTGCCACCAGTGCCCCTGTTCAGGAAGGACCATGGACTTTCCCAGATGCACTGCAATGGCGTGAAGTCTCCCTTGGTGTTGTCCTCACTACTGCAGCCCAAGCCTTTTGCTTTCTGGAGACACAGGAGAGGGAGAGCAGAAGACAGGGAGAGCAGAAGACAGGGAGAGCAGAAGCCACAAAAGTACATCTTCATCCTGTTATTTAATATTTCAGAGATGAAGAATAGTTAGCTGGTGACAGGGAATATATGCATAGGGTCCCAAGGAGAGTTAGAGGAAAGAAAGAGAGAACAGAACGAGCAGTAAGAACAGCAAGATTTCTCTCTGCTGAAAGATTCCATTTTGTGACAGAGTCAAAAAGAAGCTCAGATTTGCATAGAANCTTGGTGCTCACTACTGCAGCCCAAGCCTTTTGCTTTCTGGAGACACAGGAGAGGGAGAGCAGAAGACAGGGAGAGCAGAAGACAGGGAGAGCAGAAGCCAGCAGTTTTAAACTGTCCCCTCTCCTGGATGTGTCCATTTACAGGAAATTTCTCTCTTGGAAGCCACACATATTTCATTTTCCCCTCCTAAATTACTCAGCAACAATTCCCAGCCTCCCAACAAGCAATAGGGGTGAATGTATATGTGCTTGTGCCTCCCAGTGTACACGATCTGTCAATGCTGTGCATGGAACCCTGTGCGTACCCCCTGACTTGCACTCATCTTAGAGCAGCATCAAGGGTGAGTGACTGATCTCAAGCTGACTATTTTATGTTTTACTCCCTAAGGATGTTAACAGCTTGAGTGCTCTATGTGCACTTTGGCTTCACAAGACTACAGTCACATCACTGTTCTTGGAACAGATGATGAGACTCATTTTATATATATACATGTATTTAATTTTAATAAATCATGCAAATGCATATATGCTCAATATAAGTGAATTATTATTACTCCTTTTCTAACACTTCAATCAGCCTATTTTTCAGAAGTCCTCTGGCATTTGCAAAGTTGGCTTCTCGGCTCCATCTGTCTGATGTATGTTCCCTAAAGTGAGGGAATGCAAATAATCAGCCCCATGGGAGCTGTAACCTAAATGCTTTAGGTAGTCCAGAAGTCCTTAGCTCTAACATTCACCCTTACAGTAAGTGTTAATTGTCCCGTGAAAGGGTTATGCCAGGTTATCTTGCTCCCAGCTAATTCATTTTCTCACCTGGAGAAAGGAGGTCTGGGTGCAAATACCTGGGGGATTTGTGGTTTATAGGCTGAAAGGAAACGATGGTGTCTTGCATTAGACAGTTTGATGGTTTGGGAAGTTTGTCTGCACAGACTACAGACCCTGATTAATGTGATGTTGTTGCTATGGTCATTGCCCTATCATGCAATGTTTTCAGTTTCTGCCTTCGCTGACAAGGCATTTAACACCAGTCTGAGGGCAAGAAGTAATAACAGAGATGAACAGAGTCATAATGACCGTCCTCTGAGCAAACAATTGATATGCTAATGACGTCGGTGGGAACGCAGCTCCTATCTACAAAGAGAGGGACTGGAGAATAGGACAAGGCAAAGAACAGAAGGGATTCAAAAAACTGATTTGAAGAAGACTCTCGTGGGATTTTTCCAAGGACCTAGAATAAGCTTTGTGGAGGAAAGGGAAGAATCCAGTGAGATTTTTGTACTGAAAGAAAGTCTGGTCTATCAGCTGACCTAGCTGAGGAACCCAAACTCAGTATTACCCTAACATAGAGACAACATTGAAGGAAAGAAATGAAGGCAGTGCTTTTTTATTTGTATTTTATTTTCTGTGCATTTGTAGTAGTGGGTAAAGAGCTAAGTTCCTCCTGAATCCCATCTCAACCACAAGGCATGACTCCTTTCCAAACTACTGACCACATGCTCTAAAAGCCTAGAGAGGTGCACCAGCTCTCCCAGGTACCTGTGGTCCTGAAAAATGGGATGCTTTAAAAGTGGTGGCTGGAACACAGAAGCAGTTGTCTTTGAGGCTCCACCTCTACATGCAACAGCAACCAAAGCCAGTCCCCTAGATGTGTTTCCGCACAGGTCATGAAGAAAAGGGAGTTGTGGTCTGTCAGTGTAGATGATGGAATGGGTTGAGGCCCTTGGAATAGTTACGTGAACGGCTGAAGAGATCTGCTGTAGGCAAACCATGGGCAGTAGCACTTCACACAATCAGTTTTTGTTTATTTTCCCCCACAAATAATCTGTACTGAACCAGACATTATTTTTTTTAGAAAAAAACCACTGTTAACCAAAGACTTAAAATAATGGAAAATCTGGAAGCCCCATGAGAATCAACTCCAGTGCTACCACCTTCGCTATTAAAGGCTTGTTTCTGCTCTTAATTTTTCGCACTTCAACTTCCACACTTCAGGGTAAAGAGCCTCTCTTTCTAGATACTCTCTTGTGCAGAGAGAGTATCTATTTTAACCCCAATCAAGTTGTCTCTTAGCTGTCTCTTTGATCAGTTAGCTAGGTGGAGCTTCTTAAATCTGTCTCTGCAGGGTGCAATTTTCTCACCAAGAATCATTTTCATGCAATCTAGGGGCTGAGCTGAACAAAGCTGAGGAAAGAACTTTGGCCAGACCATGTTTTGGGAAGACTTGGGAGATGGACTTTGTTATCTGATTATATTTGGTGTTAATAAAAACTTGATTATACAGCGATAAATTCTGCAGTTTTCATTGTTTTGCAATGACAAAAACTTGAGTCATCCATTGCATTTCTCTGTGAATTTCTTCCCTTTGAAATGATTATAACAAGCATGATTATATTGCATCAAAATAAATCAACTGTGATGTCCTGTCCTGGTTACAATATATTGATGCTTTATTCACAACATCATGAGTTTCTTTTTAGGCATTTTCAAAAGTATAAATCTCCCTTTCAGGGTCCTCAGTAGCAAAATTAGCATTTGCTTTTTGTCCCTGTGCTCACAATTTTTTCATGGTTGTCAGTCCAAGTATTTGGCCTTCAGAGCTGTTTGTCAGGAAGCATAAATCAGGTAAATAAAATTCAGCATATAAAAATGCAGATTCACTTACGTGCAAGAAAAAATTTTCCTTTTCTCAGGTGTAAAAGTGGGAGTGAATCTGTTTTTAAAATGTGGTCACTGCTTTTCTGCTTCAGAAAACTTTGCAGCAAGAAAATTATTATTGGTCAGCTAAAGGCCAGTAAACCGTAACATGCTACTGCTTCTCCCATAGAAGAAATCGTGATCTCATGATGGAAAAGTTCACTGGGGTATATTATTACTGGAACATGTCCTCTGAGAACAAGGGCAGAAGCTCTTAATGGATATGGTGCCAGCACAATGGCACATGAGCATACTCTGCTAATCACATGCCTCCACATCACTTCTCCTCCCACAGAAAGGTCAATGACAGACAGGCAAGAGGATTTATGTATCCACCACCCTACCAAGAAATGCTTTGAGCTAGGTTGGGCATTGGCAGTAAACAGCCCTGCTTATTTCAGCTAAACATTATTAAGGTCATAAAATGCCTTGAGATCCATGCAAACTTCATGCCAACTTGGCTGCAGCTCAGATACATCTGCTGTGAGAGACTCCTGAGAACAGTTGGGGAGCTGTGGGGGAACATGACAGCCAGTATCATGCTGAGCTGGAGCCTGAAAGGGTTTTATTGGGGAGGGTTAGTGTCCAGTTTTGGTGGCCCAGCTTTCTGTGGGATGGAAGCAGCACTGCAAAAAGAAAGTGCTCCAGATAAAGCCTTATGTCCTCTCTTGGATCCCTCTATGCCTGTGAGTGGCATCTCCAAGTCAATGGCTGGAACATTCTGGTATTGGGATCATCTGAATGTGCAGGTGTGTTGCTGTCAGAGGTGAGGATGGGGGTGTCTTGCAGTGTTGCTGGCTTCTACATTCCCATGCCTAAGGTTTGCACAGTAATCCTCATTTCGTTTGAGGTCAGTGGCCTCTCATGCTTAGGAAGGTAATAGCTTGTTCCTCTCCCTTTGCAAAAGCTCAGGCTGCCATACTTAGCTAGTAGCGGGGCTCAGCTCTTGTCCTCCTTTCCCCCTTCCAGGGCTAAGCAGTGCACTCTAGAGGATGGGGCAGCAGCCTGGCAATGAGTAAGGGATGGGTGACTGTCTAGGATGAACCACCCCCCCCACCCCCCCGCAAGGCATGCAGACTGTGCTAGGTGGGATGGAGCTAGAGGGGTGAGGGATGCTGGAGCCAAGAGTGCCACAGAGTCCCTGCACACCCGCTGGGACATTAGCTCTGAGCAGGGTGTCCTGTAGCAAAGGGAGAGATGGGAGGACCTCCCAGACCCACAAAGGGGCTGTGCTCCAGTGACAGGAGAGTAGTCAGGCTGCGTCAGCCTGGCGCTGCTGATGACGTGATGACAAGCTTTCAGCTCCAGGGAATATCTTCCCAAAGGAGATTTTGTGTGCTAATCCCTCCTGCCCCCACCAGCCAGGGCTGTGGCTGCTGAGCTGCCAAGTCCCCAGTAGGCATAACCTCTGCTTCATTGACAAGAGAGGATAAAAGCCACTTTCCCAGCCTCCCCTGGTTGTGATGGGCTCTCCTCTGAGCCCCTCACCACCAACCCCACAGTGGATGCTACTCCACTCTCCAGGAGGGTAATGCAGTTAACCAGAGAGGATGGTAGCTGGGTCCAGCCTCTCCTGGAGCCCAGCCCATAGGCGTGTCACCAAAACCCTTGGGTAGCAGGGAAAGGGTTCTCTACTCCACCACCCGTTTCCTTGCAACTGGCAGCATCTGTCTCCTTCGCTGTGCTGGCCATCCTGTGAAACAAAATTTGGCACACCAGTGACTGTCAAAGCTGTTCTCCAAGGGGTCACCACTGTTTGAAATACAGGCAACTTTCTGCTCCAAAGTTCAGTGAGCAAAATTGGGTCTGCTCTCATTGGTCAGAGCATTCTCAGGGTTTGCTTAGCCATGCCACAAAAGCCTCCTGTGGCAGCTGGAAATAGCTGGAGTAGACCATAGGGTCTGGTCATGGACATTTGGCAAGCCTCTTTGCAAAGAGGTTTATAAAACCAGTAATACACAGATCTTCTGCTGATATTCCTGCCCCATGGAGAATTCACCAGTGATCCCAGACTCAGGCATATAATATAATATTGCTTTACTGCAAACATACAGTCAAGATTCAAGATTTGACTGGCTTTGCTGTCATATCTTAAGGGAGAACTTCTTTAAATTTCCAACCAAGCAGCATCCCACTAGAAAAACAAAAACTAAAACAAACAAACAAAACCAACTTCTTGCAGCAAAATGTTCTTTGACTGACTCCACTAAGAGGGTTGTCTCTCCTTCAGAAAGCTGTGTTAAGAAAATCAGTTTGGTTTTGCAGACAAATCATGTCTGTTTAGTAGATCTGTATTCTAATCAGGTGAGGTAAATGCCAAGACACTAGTTATGGGGGCTGTATAAATACCTCCATAGATAGAAGCATCAAGAGATAAAGTGCAAAGATATTTATTATTTTATGAGGCTCATTCCTTTCTTTGGGACCTAAGGAGACATGCTTCATTGAATGCCAGTAAAGTGTCTTTGATGTAGTGAAAAGTCCATTAGTTTTGATAGGTTTGATCTTTCCCAAAATAACTGTATATTCAAGTATTGTCTATGGTGCTGGTGACCTTTAATGGCACATTACTGAGTCTCAAGTGGCCATACATGGCTGTGTTACAGCAAGGGCTCTATGTAGCTTATGGAGTCCTGTAACAGCAGAGCTCTCCAAAAGTATTAAGTGTCCAGCACAAAGTCAAGGCACTGTGCAAATCCTACATGTGCTTCATATCCAAGTGCTTTCTGCCATTTAGCTTTTTAGTGATTGATCGATACTGCTGCAAGTACCGGGTTTATTCTCTGAGCTTACTGATGCCTACTTCAGAAGGTGTACATAACTCAGCATTCAAGCCCTTTGGTCTCCTGGGACAGACAATGTGAACACATGGAGCAGATAAGAATTGCATTCGCCAGGCCTGGCCCTGGGATCGGGCAGCCATCCAAGGTTTCACCGCCTCGGTGATGTCCTCAGAGCTGTAGGTGAGGAGGTAGCCCCCGCTGCTTATTTTAGGTGGCACACAGACAACTGCTTGCAGAGAAAGGCAGATAGACAGCTGTTGATCAGCCATCTGTCCTGCTTGCACAGGGGTTTATGAATGGGAGAATAAAAGGACCATGCTAAAAGCACCTGTGAGGGGACATGGCTGGCAGGTGAGCTGGCTGCGGGTGAATCTGCAGATCACATAGGCAGAAACATTCCCTCTGACAGCCCTTTCTGCAAAAACTGAGAAGGAGGTGGCAAAACACCAAAACCTCTCAACACTGCTTGCTGGTGAAAACACACAGAGAAACTTGGCTCCTTCATCTCAGACTTCTCGTCAAGGTTTGGCAAAAGAACTCAGAGGGAAAAGTGCAATTTTTTTTTAGTGTACGAGTTATACTCAGAATTATAATGTCTTGCTCTGGACCCTTTTGCCAGTTCAGAGTCATTAGCTCATCAGGTCATCAATTCATCACCATTTAGCGCTAGGGATTTGTCTAGGAATAGAAATGGTTAATGCGTTTTGAGGTTCTTGCCTCTGTGTGGAGGCCATGTCAGAAGGCTAGCAGAGGTGAGACCATGGTGTGTTATGTGTTTCTTTCAGTCATGACCTTCACCTTCCTGCCTATGCTCAGATTAGAGAAAATGCTGGGTTTTATTGTTGTGCTTGTTTCAGTTGCTGATTGCTGTTAATGACTGCAAAGCTCCACCCTTTCTATTAATGGGTCAGTGCCCAAAACATGCCCACTGTTAGTCAGATCTGCATAGTTTCAACAGGTGCTGTAACACACCAGATACATGAGCTGTCTTTTTAAAGTCAAGCTGTCCTGCTCAGAGCTCAGGACCAGATCTTGCTTTTGCGACTACTCTCAATGACTGTGAATTTAAGTTATGCAAATCCCGAATAACTGGTATTTAGGAGAGGTCTCTGGCTGACTCTGAAACAGCTGCTTCCGATAAATGGTCCTGTAAATTCTCAGCCTATAAAGCTACCTGAATTTAAAGCAGGCAGAGAAATGGCTGTCTGCCATTGCACAATGCCATACAGGAATCATAGAATATGGATTTCTATTTTCTTTTTTCACTTCAAACTTTACCTTAAGGCTGTATTTATAGCAGGAGAGGGGATGATAGCATCCAGCTACACTGACCAAAGTCACATGTGCCTTCTGGGACAGGTGAATGGCCATCCCACCTGCAGTGCTGCAGAAGGTTGTGGGTGAAATGCGTTCAGCAAGCTCCAGCAACATGATGAGCAGCTGGACTTCACATCTACTCACCAGCAAGAGGAGGAAGGCGCAGAACTCCAGAGACTGGAGAAGGATTCAGGAGATACACCTTCCTTGGAGGGAGCATGCTGCCTTTTCTTGGAAACAGCTAAGGTCCCTGGTGCTGATGGACACTGCTTAGGCCAATGGGAAACTGTCCTGGAGGGATGACTTTGGAAGCTAAGGGCACAGAGCATGGGAATGAGATACATGTCATCAGGTGACACGCACCTCATCCCTGGCCAAAGCCAAAATCCATCACTGCTCTCCAAGATAAAACACATTTGCTCTTTTTACTCACACTGATGCAGGAGAGGCCACAGCCAACAGCCCCAAAACATCACTCTAAGTACCTCTCTGTTGTGGCATTGTTATCTAGATTCCTCCAGCGTGGTGGATGGAGGGACCATGTGCCCTGGCACAACCAGGAGTCCTTTAGATTACTCATGCTTTCCTGCCAAAAGTAGCACAAAACTCCCTCAAAGAAGGAAGATCAGTGCTGTGTCCGTTCCCAGTTGCCCCAGCTCAAGACAGGAATCTGTCTGCCCCAGCACTTGGACAGCTCTCCAAGAGGGATCTGGCATTTTGTGGCAGATTAAGTGCTGACCCATGCTGATCCAAGCTGAGTCACAGGGTGCTCTTCAGCTCAGGATAGCACAGGCTTTCCCCAAGACAGGGAAGAGCAGGGCCCTCTGTTCCTTTGCAGTGCCTTTTCTCCTTCACAGCCTGCAAGCATCAGGCTATGGGGCTATAGGCAAGGCAGAGTGAGTAGAGGCTGTGGAAGAGATCAGTGGGCTGTGGGTGCATTCCAGTGTGCATGGAAGACTGCTTTCCAAGCATGCCTGCTGAAAACTAGCATGACCAAATCAGTCCTGCTGGGAAGCAAAATGACACCAGGTACACAGATGTGCACAGCACCATGTAACATAGCCAGTGACTCCAATGCAGCTGGTTTCTGCACAGGTTTATGCCAGCTGGTGGACTCAAGCAAGAAGCCTCAGGGAAGCAAGAGTTAGTGCAGGAGATCTGTAACTGAGATAGCAGACCCTTTACTAATATTTGCTAGCTTACATCTGCCTGCAGGGCAGATAGGAGAGGGGAGCCAAGGCAACTACTGAGAAAAAAGATGGGCAGCAGCATGACAAAGTGTCTCACAGCAGTGGGCATGCAAGGTCTGTGCTTGGGGATTAACGAGGGAGTGGGGCATTTTCCAGAATTCATATTCAGTGTGCTTAGCTTAATCCAGTGTTTTGCTGTGTTCCCTCTCGAGCACCGCATCCCAGCAGATATGACGACTTTTCAGAGCCCCTTTTGGAGTGAGTTCTTTGTTTTCTGGGTTTGGTTTTTTTCCCCAAGATGCTCCTGAGGCAATGGAAGAGGGCCCAGCCCTGTGTACGTGCAGCCCCATTCTGGAAGGTGGAAAACAAAAGCTAAAAGAGGATGGTTAACCTTTTCTAATTGTCGCAGCACAGGACTAGTTGCCAGGAGGAACTTGAGTGCTAATCCTACTTTACTCACCATGTGACCTTTGGGTAAGTTACCTAATTAACTTGTCCTTCAGTCAGCAGAGCCTGTAAAGAGCAGGTGTTTCAGTGAAACCCAGGATTTCTGAGCTAACATGTGGCCTTAGGAAATAACCGGAGAATAAAACCCACTGCACTTCTTAAAAGGTGGCATTAATAAAGAGAATTAAACCATTCTGCAGTAAGTTTAAGCCTGCCCTCTGGTCTTTTGGTGGATCACAGGACTGAGTACAGACTATTTAGCTGCATGGGAAATCATTCTAGATGGCATTTGGTGTTTGTAGAGGAGTGATAAAATGTCGTCTGGTCAAATTATAACTGAGTCAGTTCTGTTCTGATGGAATTAATTTCCTCCCTCTGGATGTGTGTGGATCCTGATATTCCCTGGGTACCCTGTGCCATCACTGCTAGGAGTTCCCTTGGAATCTTACCATAGCTGACCTCTAGGAGGAGGTGGGATTTGTCCTCTTTATCCATAGGTTTGAAAGGAGCTTTCAGGCTGAATTTGAAACACTCAGTGCAAAGATGTATATCAAGGAATCAAGATACCCCTTGATTCCAAGTTTTTTCCCTTTCATTTTCTCCCCCTTCTTGCATATGTCTTTTTTATTGACTCACTTTAACCTCTTTTCTTCTAGAAATTATGCAGTATTAGGTACATAAACACTTCTCCTTTTTGCTGGATTCTTCATGCTAATGTGAAATGAAGAGATAGGAACAACAATCCCCAGAGATCATCCTCTCTCTAGTGAAAGATCTTTCACTGTGCTTTGGAAAAAGCACTTTACAGAACTATTCACTCCCTTTTTAGCATTTGATGTCAAAGAAAATGCCATGCACCTCTGCTGTGGATTACAAACACATCGTTTATTATTCTCTGGCACTCAGGAGGCAATCCTGCCTCCCAGGGTAGGTACCACTTGTTTTCAGGGTTTGATCTCTATTTCATTTAAAGATCTTCAGGGAAATGTTTTGCAAAAAGCCAGTCTAGACTCTGCTTTTACGCCAGTTTTACCCTTGCAGTCTTGTACTATAGTGGTACAATACAGTGTGTATTTAAATCTTCCCTTTTTATAATATGCTGTGGACAGGGCAGCTGAAATGCAGCCTTGGTTTGGATGAACACATTCTGCAATCAGTTTACCAGAATCAGGTTTTGATCCCTTCTTATTTGAAAGTGCCCATACCCAGGTATGGTCTAATTGAAACCAGTGGCCCTCACTGCAGACTAAGGAACAATTCAACAGGATTAAGGCAATGCCAAATCTGGGCTGTTGTGATTAAATTTTGCAAATATTAACAGAAAAATCTTGGCACAAATCCGAGCCAATATGTATCTGAGAAGTTCTCCAGAAGAGAGTGGAGCTGAGCCTTGCCTGAGGTGTCAGAATGTGGCTGTTTTAACATGTCCTGCCATTGTCTTTGCTAGAGAGAAGCCAGGCATTTTGGCTTATGAAGGACAAGCTCTTTGAAGGATGTTAAGGTTAGAGTTTGGAAACAGCAATTTCCAGGGAAAGAAGTCTGCAACACGACAATGAAACCAGACAGAAACCCTGCTGCTGCCTTGAAAAATTACTCTAGAAGTAAGAACCTTTCCCACAAATCCCACGAGCTCCTCTGGGGCACGTCTGCACCATGTCATGACGCATGCTGCAAAGATTCCAGTGCTGGTCACACAGCTAGTGGCAGGACCAACAACAGAAGAGCTATGCCAGTGTGGTCCAAGGAACCACACTGGCCTGTCTTCCCTACTCAGAAGGAAGTCTCCCATGGTTTCAAAGGAAGCTCACCTCACTTCAGGCCTTGTATTGTGCTGAATGTACAGACCCATCTGGGGTTTACTGTGAGGTTTTTGCAAATGCAGTATAGACATACTAGCATATTCCTTCACCTGAAGAATAAGTATTGGGAAGTAAAAGAGAAGATATTCCTTTTCTGTGGGAACAGGACAATGCACTTGTCCCTGAATACATTGCTAACAGACTGGTAGAGGACACTTTGCTCTTCACAGGCTCTTCAGAGCACCTCATCCTAAATCTATCCAGAAACAGAAGCAGAAGCAAGTTTCACAGCACATTTTTTGGGATGTGTCTGACGCAGTGAGTCCACTATGCCTATTCTAGAGGTACTTTTTTTGTTGACTACGGTTGCCTATTAAGTTCCAGGTTGAATCTGAGGTGCTGATGTTAATCTGCTGCTTCTCCAGGAGGCTGCCAGTGTGACTCAGAGCCAAGTTTTACAGATGAACCACAACTGGAGTGACTAGGTCATTTGTGATGAGGATCTTCCAACTTTGGAACTACTCCTCTCTGTCCTTTGGCCTGGAGTAAACTGTTGAATCAGTCTGCATCCACGTTTGAGCATCAGGCTTCAAGAATGATATTGACCAACTGGAGAGAGTCCAGTAGTCAGAAACAAGAGTGATCAGAGGGCTAGAAAGCATGAACATGTGCTATAAGGAAAGACTGAAAGAGTTGGGTTTGTTTAGTCTAGGGAATTGAAGACGGGTAGACATGATAACACCCTTCAAGTATGTGAAAGGCTACTGCAAGGAAGGATGAGATGTTCTTCATTTCTCCTGGGGACAGGAAACGCAGTAAGTGCAACAATGGGAATTTAGATGAGACATTAAGAGACATTTTCCAGTTGTGAGGCTTGTGCACTTCTGAGATAGTTCGCTGTATGAAAATGCTGTTGTCAAAAGGATTTAGCAGCAGATGAGATAACTATCTCATCTCCAGCATCTTCAGCACAGCTGATCCTATCTGGAGGCTGCTGGAAAGGCAATATGACCTTTAAAAGTTTCTTCCAGTTCCACTTTGTATGATTTCTGTTATCGACATAGAGAGTCACAAAGCTGATTTTTAATTCTCTGGTATTTTGTGACCAGGGTACTATCTGGTTATATGGCTTGTTGTCTGATGGGAGAAGGGATTCAGGAGAGTTGTCATTCCAGAAACTGCCCAGCCAGAAAAAAATCCCAAAGCTTCCACAGCTACTCCCCTTTAAGGAAGTTACAGATACAAACAAGCAAGCATGAAGCATGATGGCCATAGCACTGAGATACCCCTTGATGCCCCAGCATACAGAATCAGAAAGACACCAATCATCTAGGAACAGCCAGGGGTTGTTGAGTTTCTTTATGTAACTCAATAAAAGGGAAAGAAACAAAACAAAAGCAAAAGCTGACGCACACAACGATCCCTCCTTCTCTGGTTTCACAGGGAAGTAAGTTCCAACACTGTCAAGTCAAAGATTAAAAAGAAAAAACCAAGGGCATGCTGCCATGCGTATATTAGACCTGTGTAAAACAGCAGTGTGCACACCCTCACAGATATAAGCACAGCGAGGTGAGCAGGGGTTTAAGGCCTGACAAAGAAGCTGCCTTTTCAGGAGGTTCGCTGGGGCTGCATTTTCAGCCCTTCCTTTTCTGTAATCTTGTCCATATTTAACGGGGGAGCATTATGCAAATAGTGTTTGCTGAGGAGTGACCTGCTGTGGGTCAGCACAGGAGAATGGGAAGGTTGGATGGAAGTGGTAACTTGGGGCTCCCCAGGCTGCAGCTGCCCCTGGCGCTGCATTCCAGGAAGATCAGAGCTCAGCTTTGCTGCAAAGAGTAGGGGACCAAGCAATGGAAGCCTGTGCAGCTAAGCCAATGCAAGCAACTGGATAGTTTAGAATTGAAAGGCATTTCAGACATCCCCACAGAGAGCAGCTCTCCTCTGTTTGCAAGTTCAGCTCTTTTCTGTTGCTTTTCTGTGTCCTTTTGTGCTCCTTTGTGGCTCTTTTGGAATTTAGCTTTGAGACGCGCACACCAGCCAAGGGGCAGTGAGCTCCTTCAACCTTCACTTCATCTGCAACAGACCAAGTTTTAAGTAGGAATAATGATAAACGCCGATGAGGTGCAAGACCTGGCGCTCATCTGTGAGTGCAGAGGCATGCAATTTCTAATTTCATCAAAATCTAAGTATGGGGAGGCATTTTTTTCCTTCATCTGCAAAGTTTTGAAGGTCAGCAATGCATTTGAATGTCTGTAGCTTTCAAATGTGCTTATTTTTCAGTGGATTTGCTAGTTGCATGAAGCTTTTAACCTGTAATTCTCAAAAGAAAAAAAAAATAGGAACGTGACATTCTCACTTAAAATTAAACATTTTCTTTCAAGAGAAAGATTATTTATGATTACTACCTTTGGAAAACTCATCATGTGGCTATGCTGATCAAGGGAGACGAACTGAAAAGTCTAGAATAAATCACAGAAATTAAGGCTATGGACAAAATTTAAATGCTTTACAAATACTTTCAGAGGAACACCTATGTCCTTCTCTATTTGACAAATGCTAGGCAGCTTAATGTAAGTTATGCACACCCTTACTTCTGTCATTGCACTTAAAAGTAATTTCCCTTCAAGGAGAAAGTTTCAATTGCAGAGAGAGGTGGTTTTCTTTTTTAATATACCAGGCCTCTTGAAACTTAGGAAATGAAATATGTGTAGCTTTCAAATGCTGCACATCAGTCCCTGTATCCTTCCTTCTGCACGTCTGCAAACATGCACATCTGGTAGAGCAACACTCCCAAGATGGCAGATCCTGGGGAATTTTTTCTCCCTCCACGCTCTTTCCCAGGAAGCCTGAGGGCTTTCTGTGCTCAGAGAACCTGTGCTTGGTGCTCTTGGTCAGTAGCCCAATACCCAGGATATGCGTGCAACTCATGAATATATCTGTTGACATGTACTGAAGGAGAAGAAAGTTTTCCTGCTGGCACCAAGTCAGGGCTGGGATAACAATGCCATCAGATGCTTAAGAAATAGTTAGCGAGACAGAGAGGTATGTGCCCTGAGCAGTGGGATTGCAACCTCCATGTGTTGTCCAATGAAATAAGTCAAATAATTTTGCTGATCCCATTCAGTGTTAGTTTTCTTTTTTGACTGTGTTTCTGGAGGATCTTTGAGGGGATGCCAAAACATTCAGTTATTTTGATATGTGGGGGTATTCCTCCCAGCAAGGTCCAGTCACCTAATTCCTTTGTGTTCTCTCACAAACATAGCCAGTGTTACTGCAGGTCACATTTTGTGTGCTCACCTTGTCTCTGGGAGTATGGATCACCTGGATCCTAGACGGCCAGGAATCATGTGCATCGTGCAAGGTACATCAGGTGCACTTGGGGCTCAGGCACTGCATAAATGCCTGGTTTTTCTTCCCGCCACTGCTTGGGGCAAAAAGTTCAGCTTCACCCTCTGCTCCATGTATGCAGGATGTACTAATGCTTTAAAATGCAGCTGAGTGAAAGGTGGTTTATGAATATAGGGCATTAAGCCTTTGTGTAGCACTGCAGCTTGGGTGTTTACTTTGGGTGCTGAACACCCAGCCTGAGTTACTGGAGCAAGTAATCTCTCAATGCCTGTTGCCGCATGCACCGCAAACTGCTGGTGCCCACGCAGCTGCCTCATGATTCCAGCTCAAGGTTTTAGTTTCGTTGCACTTCTTCAGATGCTGGACTTCTCCTCCTCTTATACAACTGTGCTTGAGTGAAGCTCTTTGTCTGGAGAAAATCCTGCCAGGGAATCCCAAGCCTGATCTTTCCCTGACTGCCGCTCCTGCCAGCTGCACACCTAATACTGTAAATCTTGCTGAGGCAAAGCATCTCTTAAGGTTGTTAAGGAATTCTGCCTGAATGAATGTAGCTAAATCTGCAAACCTTGGTGGGAAGTACTATTCACCCAGGACTGTTCATGGGCAAGCCATGCGGATGGTACAAGAGTGAAGCATCCTGGCTGCTCTCGTATCTCACTGGGACCAGTCAAACTGAAGTACCCAGTACAGAGCCCTTGAGTCTATGTAAATGACAGGGCTATAGTCCTCCGGGAGACTAAATTGTCATATGCCTCTGGCAGAGGTCAAGAGAAAGTGAGGGCAGCCCAGGCAGTAATATCTAAAGCACCCGAAGTGGAAGGAAACATGATTAAACTGTTCAAGTCACGCCTACATGGCCTTGTGCTGTAGAGGGAGGCAGAAAAAGCCACCTCTACCACTGTGAGCTGCAGACAGTAGCATCTGGCAAGACTTCCCATTATAGGTACCAAGATGCTGGTAGCTGTGCTATTTCCTGGAGAAAAGGTGGTATTTTTGCTTCACTGAAGCATGACAAAGCAAGAACAGTCAGTATTTGGCCTCTACCCATGTGTCAGGGTGTCTTATAATGGCAATGCACAAGTTGACTGCGTTTTCATGAAACTCCTGACATGAAAGAGGAAAACAGCAGGATTAGGCCAGTAGACACACACTTAGTTTGTGTATATTGCTACAGACAAGACTTGCATTACTGAAGTAGCTGCAGCCTCTTTTGGAGCAGCCACAGAAGGATGGGCTAACTGCACTTCTGAAAAAGATAAACTGCCTCAAAGCTGGTTTGACAGTCCTGCTGGAGAGCCTGTGGACCAGCTTACAAGGATGCAAGAGCTTGGTGTGCTGTGACAACCTCAGACTATTCAGGGTGGAAGTGGAGACTGACCTCAGCTAAAGACAAATAGATCACTCTCGTGTGCTCTGTTTTCCCCATTTAACCTTTCTCTTCCTTGCTTAGACTCACTGTAACTCTTCAGGCCAGGTACAGGTCATTACTAAGTTTGTACAAGGGTTCATGTGCCCTTTGATGCCTCCAAGTATGCAGTTACCAGTTTAGCTTCCAAATATTTTTAAATCCTTATAATAC
This sequence comes from Agapornis roseicollis, assembly GCA_002631895.1. NCBI lineage: Eukaryota > Metazoa > Chordata > Aves > Psittaciformes > Psittacidae > Agapornis > Agapornis roseicollis. Next base: position 40,425 of record NDXB01000729.1, read on the forward strand.
ACTGAGCTGTTTCTTTCCACTGTCACTTATGAAGCAGTAGAAGTGCTGGAAAGTCTTTCTGTTCATCTCCCTTGAAGATGAATGGGCAACCATTTCCAACACAGTCACCTTTACAGCTGTAAGAGGGATAGGGACCTCATCCCAAGGCTGATCCAGGGTTTTAATCTCCCTAAAACTGGGGTTGAATATGAAGGCTGTGCTCATCACCAGCTCTTATGTCACTTTTCTAAATGTGATGTAATCAGAGAAGCTGGCTTTTTCGAAGCAAGAGTAATTTAAGGTCAGAGACCATTAGCTCAGCTAGCAGACCATTTGCTGCAAGGCAGATGAGCAAGGGAAGACAGGCTGATGTCTCAAATGGCTTCCCTCAGGCCATGCTTTTGCTTTAGCCAGAGTGGAGTCTGCAGCCGCAGGAGATCCAGCTCTCTCTGGCTACATAGTGCATGTGTGTGCCATGATCAAAGCAAGCCTAGGTAAAGTCCCTCTAGTATAAATAGGCAGCCCATGATACCTAAGAGGACTCCAACAGGCTAGATGACAGCTATCTCAGGTATGCCTACCCATGCTGCTTTTGCATTTCCTGGCTGCAGCCTGCATAGTCAGAGAGCTAATGCAGACGGAGAATCCGGCTCCCAAGCGTCCAAACACTGACCCAACCATCTGCAGGAATCATTACCGTCCTCCGCGAGAGGGGACAAGGTCAAACCAATTGAATGTTGTCTAAAGAGGATCTTGGGGAGGGAATGTTTTCATTACAACAGTTCATCTTTCTTTTCACAGTTCATCAAAAGCAGGCCTTCTGCATACACACGCAAGACAAATAAGACCGAGGGGTGATGACGGATACTGTAGGCCGGCAGTGATTGGGATGACCCTCCACTCACACAGTTGATCAAAGGCAACTAAAACAATCAGCCAGCCGTCAGCAACGATGTAATATTAAACTCCCCAAACACCTCATTTAATTAAGTCTTTATGTTCAGAATCTCCATACCAGATCTTTCAAGTTGTACACTCTTAGACCTTGCCCTAAGATAGCAGAAAAGGACTTCCGGAGAGAAAACGGTTGTAAAAATTTATTAATGAATCTCTTCCCCCTACCCTCCCAAATCAACTGTTCTCTGAAGGATGCACTTCAGTCTGATCTGCCCAGGCAGAGCTTAGTAATCTAGGATGCCTCATGCCCAGCACTTGTCCCTGCTTCATCTGCTGCAGACAGCGAGGGACAACAAAGCTGGTGTTTATGAAGTCATCTTTTTTGGGGATGATCACTATAATATCAGAAACTCTACCTCTGTGAACCTGCTGCTGGCCTTACAAGTCTGAGCCAAAGCATACTAAATAACGTGTCACAGACAGAGTGACACACTTCACTCATAAAAGAGAAGTAGCAATATGTTTATTGATATAAAACAGTGATTTAACAAAGTTTGATAGTAAATGCAACACTGATTTAGCAGATCTGATAGCAAGGTACACTTGATTATTTACTGCATAGAGGACAAGATCAGATAAAATTGTCAGAGAAAACCTCACATTGAGTCATGAGGTTCAGAAAGGACCTTTTTGCATTGTAAGCTGCTCCTCAGAGAGGAGTATAGGTGTGGCTGGATCCAGACAATCTCAGCTTCAGACAATGGTTTATGTCTAAAGGGTTATACATGTACAATCAACCCTTTATTTCACTTAGCTAAGATTTCAAAGTTTAGCATGCTATTAATCACTTACTGAGAATCTGTTGCAGCAAGGAATCCCTCAACCTCAAGGAGTACTTCCCTACTCCAGGGGACAGCCTGGCGTGCAGCCCACTGCTGTGCAGGAGAGCTCAATGGGCCTGAGGCTGTCCTCTATTTATGGAGAAAGATAACTGACTTATGATCATATTTGCATACTGACTACAGAAGTTAGTTTCTTCCAAATTTGGCTTGAATTGGACCTTGACCAGCACCATGGTTAGGGGGGTGCATTGCTTAGATAAGCCCTTGGCTATTGGGTCATCTGTCTCTCCCGTATCCACTTTGAGTTGGTGGGTATCACTTGAGCAGGGTTTTGAGAAATAAGGGTTGAGGGGGAGGGGAGGTGGGGAGAGGGGAGCACACCATTATAAAGTATTAGGCTTATGCAGGTGCAGTGCTAGTGGAGATAGCAGTGGAGGAGACATGAAGGGGAACAGGCATTCAGCAGGAATATGTCAATGTGGAGGGTGCTTGGACTGTTCATCCTCTTCCCCAGAGAGTAAAGATTTCTGAGTCAGACTCCAGCCAAGGACAAGATGGGATGTGAAATTCAGATGTCCTGGAGGTGGAACTGGGATTTACTCTATAGTCAAGAGCATTTAATCTATTAGAGTGGATCCAGAGAAGGGCCATTAAAATGAACAGATGTCTGGAGCACCATAGACATAGGAGACATAGGAAATATCTACTATGCAGACAGGCTGAGAGAGCTGGGCTTATTCAGCCTGGAGAAGAGAAGGCTTCAAGGAGACCTTACAAGAGTCTTCCAGTACCTAAAGGGGCTGACAAGAAATCTGAATAGGAACATTTTAAAAGAGCATGTAGTGACAGGAAAAGGCGGAATGGCTTTAAGATGAAAAAGGGTAAATTTAGATTAGACATTAGGAAGAAATTCTTCACTATGAGGGTAGCGAGGCACTGGCACAGGTTGCTCAGAGAAGTCATGGATACTCCATCCCTGGCAGTGTTCAAGGCCAGGCTGGATGGGGCTTTGAACAACCTGATCTAAGTGGAAGGTGTACCTGCCCATGGCAGGGGGCTGGAACTGGATGATGTTTAAAGGTCTCTTCCAGCCCAAAGCAGTCTAAGATTCTTTAATCTTCAGAAGATATCTCAGTCCCCTTAAACACCCATCTTTGTATAAGATGCATTCTCCTCTGGAAGTTTCTCTCTCCATTAATTAGGATGATCTGAGAAAGTAAATTAAACTAGCTGCATAAATAAGCAGATATGAGCCCCATCCTTTAGCTTTGTAGTAATTATTGTAAAGACATCAGACACTGTAATGATGACAAATGGATAGACTTTTAATGCCTAGATGAAAAAGATATTTTTGTTTTCTCTCTGCTTTCATCATTGGCTTAAGACAATCTAATTCTATACTACATGCGAAAGGGGTGACTCAGCCCTATATCAGGTGTTCTCCCCCCCCATCACCTGTATGCCTTGATGATAGTGTGATCGAGCAGTCAGACAGATCAAGGGATTCAAATGCATGAGGGAACTCTTCCCTTTTTAACTCTTTTCTGCTGGGTGGAGCATTTAGCTGGATCAGCCTGATGTGCTCATTCTCCCATCTGCATGAGCCATACAGCTGGCATAAGGGAAGGGATGGGAACTCATGGACAGGGGCAGACTAATGCTGGCAAATGCTGGACTTAAATTGGGTGCTCAGGGTGGTCACAAAAGCACGCCTAAGTCACGTGTGATCTGGTAACCCAGTAGTGATAGGTTCTCCATCTCATTACCAGTTTCCTGAGTCATCTGAGCAATGGTAATTTCTCTGCTATTCTTTTCCACTGCATTATAGAAAGGCATAACAATAGAGCAGGGTAAAGCTTGCCATGCATGATTTCATCAAGCACCTGAAATGACACCTGTCAAAGTGCTGTGTGGCATCAAGCAGACAACTTAGCACTTGTAGTAGCACAGTTGCATTTTCCAGAACCAAGCAGTGAAGAAGGCTGCTGGGAAAGAACAAGAGTTTTACCCTGGGAGTTTTGAGACAAAGGAGAACCAGAATTCTTCGAGCAGACTGCGGCTAGTGTAAGGAAGATCTTTTAGATAGACTATGGATGTGAGCCTGTCCCTTCTGATTATGTACCTTGGCAAACGGGGTTGTATCCCAAACTGCAGAGGCTTCTTACTCTAGAAATAGGATATTTTATTGTCTGAAAACAAAATGTGAATATTTACCCAAATGTCAAATCCAAAATGCTGGCACCCTTACAAACCCAGTGTCAGAACTAAAGGAAAAAAAAAAGGGAAGGAAGGGAAGGGAAGGGAAGGGAAGGGAAGGGAAGGGAAGGGAAGGGAAGGGAAGGGAAGGGAAGGGAAGGGAAGGAAGGAAGCAATTCCGGATGAGCCCCAAAGAGGAACCCCAAAACCTGTGGTTATATTTTACTGTGTTAAAACACATTAGTTACATTTCCCAGGGCTGAGTTCAAATCTCTCACAGCACGTTGGTAAAAGTAGCAGTAGGCTAAAGCACGGTCACTAAAAATAAACTACCTTTGTCTAGTCTATTCATCTCTATCCACTTTCTTACATTTCTATCCACTTTAATAAACCACCAGGTGACTGAAGTGCTTTGACTGGTTTATACAGTTAGGTCTTGAGACACTGCAGCACTAATTTTTTGTTTTCCAGCTTCCCTGAATTGCTACACTATGCATATCTGCTGCCTTGGGAACACAGACCCTTGCTACCAGATCAGATGTATCTGTAGGCTTTTTAATGTGTGTATTACAATGGCAGCCAAGTCATGCATAGCCACCAAAGACAGAATTGTTTATAGCTAGAATAGGACTCACATACAAGACAAAGCAAAGCTTGTGGTTGCAACTACATGTGGTGATCCATGAACTAAACTCCCAGGGGTGTCAGTGGAAGAACTTTCTTTCATGAGTGTCTGGTGGGGGTCAGCTGCCATGTAGTTGAGGCTGGATTTGGTGACTACCCCGGCTGTGTTCCCTGCCTTTACACTGACCAACCTAATACAAGTCCAGAGCAAAGCAGTGTTGGGAGGAGGAGCTGAAGTTCAAAAGAAAAGAACCCTTATCATTAAGTCTTCCTCAGGGATGTGGGTTTCAAGCAGACTCTCCAAGGGTTTTGTAAGACCAAAGAAACCCTGGACTGTGCATGCAAAAATAACACAGTGAAAGCCTAAAGGCAGACAGAGGGATGGAAGACACAAATCACCCTCCAACAGCTTCTGGAGTGGTGAAATCTTTCCTGGGAACAGCTCATTGTGAAGGAGATGCGCTGTCCTACAGGACCAGGTAACAGTGAGCTACAGTCTCCCACTTTCCAATTTTTTCTAATGCAATTATTGGGGGGGGATGGAGGAAGGGGCTACTTTTCTGGCTTGCTGGCTATAACATGCTGGGATAGAGGGGGAATTGCCTGAGGTATAAGCTCTGCTCCAGGGAGAAGCTCATTATTTCTGCTAAATTGAGCCAAATCAGCAGAAGTCCTAGAGAACCACTCACCTCTGGCTTGAGTGCATGGAGGTGCGAGCCCAGATCTGGGAGGTGGCCAAGATGTCAGCTTAAGACAGCACTCACTCATCACCATGCTGTACTGCCAGTTGACTTAAAGCTTTTTTGGTAACTGGAGTAAAATTTAAAAGGTGTTTTAACTACATAACAAAGAAGCCAAAGAAGAGACTTGTTTCTAACCAAACCAGAACATTCAGGAATGATTTTCTCTTTCTTTTTATTTGGGTGCTGAACCAGTAACTTCTGCAGTATTGAAGGCAGTGAACTACATCTCCCATGGTAGTAAGTCACCACCCTCTCCTTTTTGGTTGCACCAGTTCAGGAAGGGCAGCAAAACTGACCCCTTAGTTCTACAGAAACTGAAGCTGATGTTCTCCAGAACAGCTGCAGAGTACATTGCCTGAGGCTTGCTTGTTTTTAACTGAGCTGTTTGGGCTGTCTCCCACTTCCTGAAAAATCCCAATTATAGAAGCTAGGTATCTGCAGCCACTTACTGGCTCAAAGAAAATGACTGATGAGGCACAGATCTGGTAAAGAGAATCGTATCTCTTTTTCATGGACAGCGGCTGGTTGTATCAGAGCATATCAGTAAACCAAGGCTGGAAGAGGAGTAACAGAATAGCCTATCACCCAGTCCTCCAAGCTGGATTATTTTTGCTGTCCCTCTGCCCTGCTGCTCTAGAAAGCATAATGTTATCTGCTGCAGGAATTTCGTTGAAGGAGGTTTACACTGCCTAATTCTGCTGGTACATGTGCAGTGCAGAAGGACAGAGAGTAAAAGCTCTCTCAGGACTTGCTGTTCCCATTTTGAGGCAGGAGACACGATAACAAATACTAAGCAAAGAAAATAGACATGACCTGCCCATCTCAGCCCAGACAACAGACTTCAGGCCACAGAGCTTGGTGCCTCCCACCAGACCTCCTAACCTGCTCTCACCTTACCCTCTTTAATTTTTTGTTCTCTCTAATCTTTCCCTTATCATAGGCAGGAAAACATACCAAAGCAGAAAATGGACTCCTTCCAGCTCTTGTCCCTGTCTGGTTTTACTCTGTGCTGCTCTCTTCCTCTCTCCCACTGAGATTGTTTACCCACAGCCAGAAAATGCAGTAGGTGCAAATGGAAGCCTGTTACAGACCATGCCTTGCCACACACATTGTGATAGGCCTAGAAAAGCGTGGTCACATACCCTAGAGGTTTTATGACCTGATCCAAAGCCCTGTAAGGTAAATGGCATCCTTTCCAATGGCTTCAAAGGGCTTTGGATCGTGCTGTAAATAGTCCAACAAGATACTGTACATGGATGTGACAACTATTTATAGGACATATGATAGATAAGATGTGTACTCAACATCTAAATCTAGCCCCTATGTCATCTGGGGAGAGACAAATCAGGGCTGATGCTTAGTGGAGTGAGAGATATCAGTGATAATGGGGGACCATTGACTGATGTGTCACTTGCTTCTCCAAAGCAGAAGCACCTGAGATCCTTCACTGCAAGTGTCCTTTGTAATTGATAGCTTTGTTCTAAAGGAAAGTTGTCAAAGATAGCAAAATGATAATGTCAGCTTTATGATATTTTTTCTGTAGCATATGCTCCTACAGCCTCTCATGGTAATCCTAGTCCGACCCATGCTTGGTGGTGTCAGTGCAAGTTAACATGGATGACCTTGGTACCCAAGATTGTGTGTATGTCCTGGGTTCAGCTGTAACCATGACAGTGTGTAATACAGGCTTTATTGCTATCATCAGTACCCAGTGTTACCGGATCTGACAACATTAGAGTAGAGTTACCTGTGTGCCACAGCCTATTCATATTCATATCTGTGAGCAAGCTCCTCACTGGCATTAATAAACACATTTCTCCCTCTGAGCTGAACACAGTGTGCAGATGTTATCATGGGTTTTTTTCAGACAAAGATGTCCTAACTTTAAATGTTGGAGGAGAGGGGTGTTGTTTCATGTTGTAGAGGGATTGCCAGCAGTGATCTGATGCTTTACAAATCTTCATGTCGAAGTGCAGGTGGGAGCAGGATGCCCGTACTGTTCTTGTTAGATTTGTTGTGGTGATGCCTAATGATAAATCAAGAATAGCCCCGTTATCTTTGGCACTGTATAAACAGAGAGAGAAATAGATGATCCCTGACTTTTCAAACAAAAAAAGCCTTGGATTGGGTGAAATGCTAAAGATTTTAGCACAAAAACATCTGAAGTGATACAGATAGTGCTCATGAATAGGTGGAGAGACCTACAGTAAAACTGTCAATTGATCAAAAATCTACAGTTCTGTTCCTCTATCACAAGGGTACCCAGGGAGCATAGGGAAAGGAAAGGGGGCTAAAAGAGAAGAAGTGGTGTAGGACTGTGAATAGTTGGTGTTGGGTTTACTCCCTCAGAAATGACAGTGGCAGACATTCACTTTGGTTATGACCAGCACAGATTTTAAAGGCTATTTCCACATATGAAACTGGAGCTTTACTTAGTGAGATTCCATGCAGTAACAAGAAGAAAAGTAAATCTAGTTTGTCTGAGACTTAGCATTGATTCAAGATGCAGGAATGACATGGACATTACGCTAGGCTTTGAGGAAAGGCACATGCAACTCAGCCTCTGGCACAGAAACAAGCAGGATCTGTGTGGTGTAGAAGAAATCTCCTTTCTTTGAAATCCCAAGTGGAATTTGTGAGACTCGACCAGTGCTTAAATGTATCTTCCATGCTCCCTATCTGCTCAGCAGGCAGGCAGTGACAGCTGTTGTTCCTCAAATCCTGGACAGCAACTCCCAGGTATCAATACCCAGGGGTCTGTGTCAGTGTGGGTCCTCAAATGATGACTGTAGTCTTGTTTATGCCAAGCATCTTCTAAATTTCAGGCATCTGTTCACATCTATTGATGTTCATAAAAATGCTGAAGGCAAAATTTGCTACTACTCTCCAGTAAGACTTACAGACAGGTGCCGTGCTGAACAGAAATTTCTGGTCCCTGGACAACAGAGAGAGCCATGCTGGCGACTGTAGAAAAGGAGGGTGTACAGAAGCCAGGTCTCTCACACTGGTAACAGCACTGGCATACATGCTTTTGAGGTTTATATGTCCTGAAGAATGTAATAAGTCACTACGGTCTGCACATGTGCTATGGAGTGGTAGGGTAGACTTGTTTGTTCATTTTATCCTTGATCCTTTGAGACTTTATAGTTATTCTGTGCTTGTATTTTTCTGATGACTTAGTTATATAAACCTCCTCCAAAAGGAAAGTAAGTACATCTTTTGTGCTGCAACCCTGAGATCCTCTGCAAGGGATTCTGTATTGACTGCAAATGATCTCAAACATCATGACCCTGCAGTGACCACCCAACTACAGTTGTCTGGAGACCTGTCAGCCATATGAATTGCAATCTCAACTGGTCATTGTTTCTGCAAGTTTATACTGAAACTTTTACTTAGAAGTTTTTCAGGTTTTTGTTGGGGATCCTGTAGAAAAACTACTGTGATTGCAAAGCAAAGTTTCCCAGGGTTGGGTTGCAATTGTCAGTGCCCAGCTCCTAAAACTGTGATTGCATTTGGCTTTCAACAGCTGGAAACCAAAAAACTATTTTTGTTTGACATAATCCCCCAAAGGCTGACATCAATTTGTTTTTTGGAGATGTTAAATCTGCCCACAAAAATGGGCCAGTTTTGGTATCTTCTGTTGCTGTTGTCATTTAATTGAAATACTGGACTAACTTTATTCACTATTGTTTTTATGATCTGTCCTTTGGCTGAATTTTTTCTTTTCTGCGTTTAAAATGCTTGCATCCAGTTAAGTTCTGATCTCCTCTGCAGGAGACTGGACCACATAGCATAAGCAAGTGTCTTCCCCTCCATAAGTGGAACAAGAGGTCCCTTCTCCTGTTACCTGTGCAGAAACAGATACTGTGCCTCTCGTTTCTTCCAGTTATTCACAGTTTCAGAAAACTTCTGTAATTAAGAGCTGCTTGTGAATGCTCATGTTCTACTTGCTTCTATGTGTGTGGTGGGGGTGTTTTCTTGATGAGCTCCCCATGCCTTTTTTACTACAAGACAGAGAGGGTTAGTCTATTTAGGTACCTCCTCACAAAAATATGATAGACCAGCGGTATATGTGGTTTAGATACTGTCTTAGCACTAACCTGAAAAATGACAGAATGATTTGTACCTCCTAGACACATAATATTGGTGATAGGTATTTGTAGTTGATTGCACTCTATATATTGATTAATTTTGTGTTAATTGATTAGAAACTGACCAGTAACGCGAGCACATTAGAAGTTCTAAGCCAGTGGGCATTTTCCAGCAGTGTTGTTCCCTAGAAAGCTACAAGAATTTCAGGTTGCTGTGGCCTGAGGTCAGGCATTTCCAAGATGTAATAGCAAGAACAGGCCAGGCAAGTTCTGAACTTCTGGAGCTGTTTCCCAGCCTGTGTTTCACATCTTTCTTGATTATAGATAAGTTCTTCTGTCTTATCTGCTTTCTAGAAACTTTCCTCAAAATGAAATGCTATGAAGTACTAGTGAACACTTATTTACAGTGCATTGCTGCATATGTTTCTCTAACTCCAGAGAAAGTCTGGCTCTGCAGTGCTTAGAAATGGTCATTAAAATCCCAAAGCAGAGTGCAGCACGCATCAGTGTGTGCTCTTTTCTGGTGAAATTCGTATCTCTCTAGAGAGACACCACAATTCTGAGGTAGTTGTTAAATTCTGTTCAAATGCCAGGATGCATTTCATCTTGTAGCCTTTAGACAACCAGAAAGGTTACCTTTAAAGCTTCTTGATGATGGAGCTTGCTGCATTTATGAAGACTATGAGAGGATGCACTTGCCTGCAATACCAGGAGATTGGAAATGTCAACCGGGAACAGCCTTCTGGCTCTTAGAATCACAGAATCATAGTTAGGGTTGGAAAGGACCTTAAGATCATCTAGTTCCAAACCCCCTGCCATAAGCA
>NDXB01000730.1:0-27619 GCA_002631895.1 Agapornis roseicollis
CAAGAAGGGGGGTTGAGTGAGTGAACGAGCTGCGTGGTTGGTTGGGTTTAAACCACGACAGTCCTTCACTTGGTACTCTCTAGTTTCTGACAACATTTTGCAGTTTTTGTGTTCTTAGTTTAAAATCAAGGCATTGTGCTTAATAGGATATGGAGGTAGCCTTTCTGAATCTTATCTTTTAGTCTTGAAGCCTTTGAGCCTCATCAGTACATGCTACCATGAGTTGCACAATTTAATTATACATGAAAAAGACTATATTTTGTTTGTGCTGTGCTTCTGGAGCATTGAGTGATACGCCTCAATTCTTGTCCTGCAAGGAGTTTCTTATATCCTATTTGACACATCTGAAAATTATCTGGAAAAGGGAATGTATAGCACAGTGACAAACTTTACCAATGATACTGACTTATTTAGGGTAGTAAAAATGAGAACCACAGCTGAAGGATCTTGTGAGATGGGGCAATAAATTGGCAGTTGAAATTCAATTTGAAGTAACGTAAACTGCTGCAGAGGGGAAAAAAATATAGTCCTAGCTTCACATTTAAAATGATGGGCTCTGAAATGACGGTTATTGCAGAGAAGCCAGCTCTTCAAGATATGATAGATGGTTCAGTGAAAATATGAGTGATCAGCAGAAGTCATAAACCCAAGCTGAATGTTAAAATTATTAGGAAAGAAATAAAAAACAAACCAAAGAGTATTTATACATTGCTGCATAAATATGTAAATCAACTTGACCACTACATGCACTCCTGATCCTTTATCTTATGAAGCATATGGTGGACTTAAAAAAAGGCTCAGAGAAGGGCACCAAGAATGATCAGAGGTATGGAGTTGCTTCTGTTGTGAAGTCAACCAAATAAGATTCTTCAACCTGGAAAACAGATGCCTGATCAAGCTGTGATAGAGGTCTGGGAAACATGAATAGCATGTCAGGGTTATGTAGGGATTGAGTGTTCACTGTGGGTATTAATACAAGAAAGGAAGGCATCAAAACAGAGCACTAGTTCCAAATAAATAAAGAGAGATCTTAAATTACTGAAGTTAAACTGTGAAATCTTTTGTTCCTAAATTTTGTGGGTGCTAAAAATTTATGTGGAATTAAAGGGAGACTGGAATGAAATCTAGTGAATATAGAAATCCATGGAAATACTGCATACCTAGAGAGTAACCAAACAAGAAATTGTTGTAGACTGAGACTTAGGAGATTCACATGTTTTATCCCATTCTTATTCTCTTTACAGAATCGCAGAATCCTAAGGGTTGAAAGGGACCTGGAAAGATCATCTAGTCCAACCCCTCTGAGAGCAGGGTAACCTAGAGTACATCACACAGGAACACAACCCCCTGGGCAACCTATTCCAGTGCTCTGTCACTCTCACACTAAAGAAGTTTTTCCTGATGTTCACATGTCCAAGCTTTCCTGTGCTCTCAGATAGGACACTGGACTGAAGTGACCTGAGTATGAACCAATATGGCCATTCTGCAGTTTCTATGAATAGTCCTTTTCTTTTCCCCTGTTTTATGCTACCATTGACTTTATAGACTCATATCTCGTTCCCACTAATCATCCCTTTTCTTCAGTTAAAAGTCTCAGTATGTTTGAGGTTTTTCTCGTATGAAAGTTTTCATACTGATCATGCTTTTTCTATGTTTTCCAGTTCTGTTCTTTTTGTTTGGTTGGTTGGTTTGGGTTTTTTCATTTGTTTTCAGGTGGAACAAACAGAGTACCACTCACTATTAAAGATTTGGACACACTGTGGATTATAGAAATACAATATCAGTAGTGTTTTCCCAATAATTTCTTGCTTTTTCTCCTTTTTCACTGCTGTTGAATGTTGAATTACTGTTTTCAGAGACTGTCTGCAAATTCAACTATATCTTTTATTCTGAGTAATAATAGCTAGTAAAGACATACTAAATATACATGTACAGTTACGGTTATTTTCTTTTCTACATATTAGCTCTCATTTGTCAATAATGAAATGTATCTATAGTTTTACTGTGCAGTCATTCAGTATTTCAGGATGATTCTCCACAACCAGCTATAATTTTGAATACCTCCCATGACTGTGATCTGTCTTACATAGTTTTCCAGGTAATTTATGGGTGTGTCAAGCAGCATAGATTCCACAGATCTTTCAGAAATAAAAGAAAACAAAACTTTGTCAAGCCCACTGCTTCATTTTTATATTAAGTTTGATGGCCATAGGTAAACTAAATACACTCTACTCAAAGTGCACTTCGGTTGTTAATTTTCCATTTCAAAAGGCACTTTCATCTTGTACACTTAATTTTCATCTGTTCTTGCCAATAAAAAAGACACTGAAACCCATTAGAATCTGAATAATTTTAAGCAACTAGATGGGAAGTTGCTGAACAAGACTTTAAAATTCCCCGTACAAAAAAAACTAGAAGAGTTTGTTATTTTCCTGCCTCTGATACATCCCCAAGCTGCAATGAAATGATTCATCATACTCTTTACCAAATATTTCTGTGTGAAAGTTCAGGAAGCAAAATCAGTAATCTGCATTGATTGCATTGCCTTAAGGTACAAGGCTACTTATTTTGTTGTTCTTTTGTTTATATAGGAAAACTATCTTGTGAAACTTTGCAGGTGTCCCATGGATGTTTTACACAGAATGTTATGTGTGTGCAGCTCACACTTATGCTTTTACACTGTGAACTTCTCAACTTAAGCAGTACTTCTTGTGAGTTTCTGCAATAATTTGTCACCTCCTGAATGGCTTCATTTGACTGAGAAGCTGCCTGAGCAGCCAACTGCAACTTCTGCACTGTACCCAGTTAGTAATGGCAGAAGGGGTGCTGTGTTTGTTGTTGACAAGGCTTATTTCCAAGGACATTAGAATCTACTGATAAGCAGATATGGCTAACACTTAGCTTTACTATATGACTCTGAAATGTAACCGCTTAGTTGTAAACACTATTCAAGAGTAAAGCAGGATGTGTAAATATTTTGTAACTTCATGATGTGTTTAAAGAACACTTATTTATTTAAATGTAATCTGTTATTCTTAACTAGCTTTTTATCAGAAATAGATATTACTGTAAGACTGAGTGGATCCCTATGCCTGTTAGTCATGTATTACACATAGATGGTTTAATAAGCACATTTGGTAAGCACAGAGACTAAAAGAAGACAAAGACTGGAAAAGGGAAGATGGATTGCTTAAAATTTAGTGCTATAACTAGCTTTTTGGAGCAAGCACGCCAGAGGCACCAGGGAATCTCCAAACTTAAGAAATATTTGGATCTCGTCTAGAAGAGCCCTGAGCATCTTGATCAAGGACTTGAGTTAGATGCAATTTGAAAGCTGGCTCTGCTCTGAGCAGAGTGGTTGAGATGATCTCCAGAGGTCCCTTCCAACCTAAATTTGTCTGTGGCTCTATGAATAAGCCTGCATATTCTATGCAGTATCTTGAGCAAAAGTAAATAAGGCTTAGGTATCATATGGATTTAGTTAATTGTCCTGCTAGCATGAAAAGAACAACACTGCATTCCGAATGCCTTTGAATGCCTGTGACCTGAATTCAGCAGCAACTTTCAACAAAGAGGTTTTGAACTGTCCAGGAGGTAGAAGTATTTTCACTGCCCTTTGTGAAGAAGATGGATAGTGGCAGATGAAATTGAATTAAGATCTTTTGTATCTTTGTGTTTACTGCTGTGTATACAAAATTCCTTTTTTGCTACTTCTGTTTTGGAATTAAGCTGTAAACATGGTAATTCAGCTGGAAAATGAGAACATCTTTAGGATTGTACAGGGAGTTAATGTAATATAGAATAATATGGTTGCAGCAATGGAGTGGTATGATGAAACTGTGCATCAGGTAATGGGAAGAGAATGTGTCCAAAATATCAAGTCCAAGAAACAAGAGGTTTTATTCAAAGTGACAGCTGTCAAATGCATAGGATATGAGGCAGTCAAGCAGTGACTTCACTGTAGTGGACAAAATGCAGGGGTATGATTCACCCTTCAGTTAAATAGGTCTAGCTTAAGTTCTTACACATGTTCTTTTTATATCCCTCAAGATGTAAAAGAACTCAATTTGAAAGCAACAGAAGAGTTTGTTACCAGCAGAAATCAGAGCACCAAACCAATTTCAAAGAATTCAAGTCATCATCATGGCAATCAGGCAGCAGTGAGACCAGTGCAGGGACAGGAGGATGTGTGTCAGAAGCACTCCTGTTCCCAAGAGCTAAAGAGAGGCTTTGTCTTGCACTTCTCTATTACTCTTAAATAAAATGCTTTCTGAATGTCTCACAGTGGATCTTCACACACTTTGTTCCCCTTGTTTTAAAGCAGTACTTTCCTTTCAATTTAGCTCTGTATAAGGCTTCAAGAGAAAAAAAAAAAAATGTTTTTTGGAACACCTTCCTTCTTTTCTGAGGACTTGGTGTTCATCATGAAAGAGCTGTCACCATTTATGATGGCAGAAACAAAAAGGAAGATAAAAAGTGGGAGGAAATATAAAAATAATGGCATCTCAAGAAATGACACTGAGCAGTTAGTAAACTTTTACTCAATAACTTTTCAAGGAGTCTGTGATTTTCAGGACAGTTTTATTCCGGGTCCAGCTTTGAAGGACCAACACATCGCTAAATCACACTAGGACCATTGCTTGCACACACATGGAAGCTGACAGCAACATAGTTTACCTCCTACGTGATGTTTTTTTTTAATTAGTCAGTATGAACACGCTGTTGAGAATATGGAATTAATGTATGCAGTGTGTACAGAGAGACATTAGCTTCCCTGTGATTTTAAGTACATTGGCTAAAGTTGAAGTTCTATTTTAATTATATAAGAACATTTAGCAGCCTTAACAGTTACTTAGAGTAGAAAATATGCATTGCTCTGGAACAGAGGGAAGAACTAATGTTTTCCTTTAATGTTTTCCTATTTCAAAGCATGGATGGATAGGAAGAATGTGAGTTAGAGCCACAGATACAGCACCTGTGATCAAAAGTATTGGAAGTATTTTCACACACCAACTTTTTAAATACTTTTAATGATGAAGTGGTTGCATGACATGTGACAGTAAGATGACAAGAAAAAGGTAATTTAGCCTGGAGAAGAGAAGGCTGTGTGGTGACATCATAGCAGCCTTCCAGTATCTGAAGGGGGCCTATAAGGATGCTGGGGAGGGACTCTTCCTTAGGACCTGTAGTGACAGGACAAGGGGTAACAGGTTAAAACTTAAGAAGAGGAGGTTTAGATTGGATATAAGGAAGAAATTCTTTACTGCTAGGGTGGTGAGGCACTGGAATGGGTTGCCCAAGGAAGTTGTGAGTGCTCCATCCCTGGCAGTGTTTAAGGCCAGGTTGAGCGAAGCCTGGTTTAGTGTGAGGTGTCCCTGCTTATGGCAGGGGGGTTGGAACTGGATGATCTTAAAGATCCTTTCCAACCCTAACTATTCTATGANGAGTGCTCCATACCTGGCCGTCCCTGGCAGTGTTTAAGGCCAGGTTGGACGAAGCCTGGTTTAGTGTGAGGTGTCCCTGCTTATGGCAGGGGGGTTGGAACTGGATGATCTTAAAGATCCTTTCCAACCCTAACTATTCTATGATTCTAAGAACATTAAGGACCAATGTCCTGCTCATAAAACAGTTATCAAAATGAACCTTTTCCTGGTAAAGCAGTTAATTCCCTTTGGAATCTTAGTTCCAACCTTTGATGAATCAGTGTTATAAGGTGAGTTACTTCAACACTGGAAAATTTTTAGTATTACTGTTTATGATAGAAACATGATGAATTACAACAGATTTTCACTGTAATTTCATGTTCTAGAAAGGCAGTTTACTTAAAATGAATTGTAAGGACAAGGCTAAATTGAGATAAAGGACTTAAGCCAAATTGCACTGGTTCACTTGACCAATCAAGATTGCAATATTTTAGCATAATTATTTTTGGTGCTGCTTTTTTGGTGATTTTTAACTTCATTTCCTAATATTTATTCCTGACCTTTCTTTTTTAATATTTTTCAGTGTTTTTCTTTTTGAGTTAAAAAAAAAAAAAAAAAAGAAAAAAAAGACATAGATTCAAAGCCAGCTATCATTGACCAATTATTTAGGTGCAACAGCATTTATAAAAGGCTGAGAAGCACCCAGTAGGCCTCCCATACAGATTTCGTGGAATCATNAAAAAGGGAGAGCTACAGAACTTTTTGTGAGAGACTTAAATAAGTGAAGGACTATTTCTGAGAATTGCTTACTCAACTAGAACCCAAAACTTCTTTGCTGACTTCATCAAAAAGGTGCTCTACAACCCACTTTGTCAACGTGTAATATAAGACAATAGTTATATACCTGATAACTGTGGTGGTGATGTAATCAATTGAAAGAAAGTGGAAAATTGAAATTATAAAAATTCTACAACCAAAATGCGGTGTTTGTATCCTGTTAAAATGTTATTGAACTGAGTAGCAAGAAAGCAATTATGTCTTTTTTCCACTCCATTAGTAGAAATATGTTATATTCATTTTGCATTATCATTAACAAGTAGTATATTTTTTTTGTGAGTTGCAAATTGAAAAGTGCAGAGCATACAGGATATGCTTCAGTGGAAGTCTGTCAGCTTATGCTAGGTATCGAAGTTATAAACAACAAAGTAAACCATAGGTGTGAAACAACTGGATGGGGTTTAATAAACAATCTTGATCTATAGCTGTGTAGATGCAAGAAAAAAAGCAGTTTTCTTTATTTTTCATTTAATTCTGGTTGTTTTCACTGTTCAAAGACATGAGTAATTTTAGACTGACTCTTTTTTTACTTGCAACCTACCATGCATACTAAGGGACTTCCCACTGACAGGCAAATGGGGGAATATTCTATTCAGAAGACATTAGAAGCAGTTGTGAACACTGCAGCATTTCCCCTTCAGAAAAAATACAGTAATTTGTCTTCCAGGAATACTTCCTAGATGCTATTCCAGTGCAGAGGAGTATCAAACATAAGTGTCATGGTGTACCTCTCTTACATGCCTAAAACTCCTATTTCTTGTTTATATCTTGTTTATACCATCATTCCACGTGGTATTTTCAGTATTTTAAAATGCGAATGCAATTTAATTGATTTCAGTAAGATTTTTTATTGTTTTAAAATAGACAGGAACTGTACCTTGTTAAATAAAGATTAATTTAATTAGTAATATTTCTTTAGTTTTAGAAGGCAGTTATTAGTCAGATTTACTTAACAAAAGCAGAAATATTGAAGAGAAAGGTATTTTAAGGCTTAGTTCTATATGGTTCCTGCATTTACTACCAGGAACAATGGATCTGTTGGGCTTCAGTGGATTTGTTAACAGTAGTATGGATGATAAACCTTTAAAAAGATATATTTGCAGCCACAGGCCCTAAGGATGTTTCTATTTTTATATCCAGTCCTTAACAGCACTAAAGCAACCTGCTGGTTTAGTGCAAACCTCAAGAAAGGAACCTTTTGGACATGAAATTTCAGTGGTTGAAAAGGAGACACCTATTTCAAAAGCACAAATCTGCATGAATGCTTGTTACTTTTAGAATAAAGGCCTTGGCTGAATCAGTGCATGCTACTGTGAAGGGGGAAAAAAAAAACAAACAAAAATAATGGAATCATAGGATCATTTGGGCTGGAAGGGACCTTAAAGATCACCCAGTTCCAACCCCCCTGACACAGGCAGGGGCAAATTCCACTAGACGAGGTTGTCCAAGCCAAGTCCAACCTGGTCTTGAGCACTGTCAGGGATGGGGCAGCCACAGCTTCTCTGGAGAACCTCTTCCAGTGCCTCACCACCCTCACAGGGAAGAATTTCTGCCTTATGTCTAACATAATTCTATCATCTGTGAGTTTGATGCCATTTCCCTGTGTCCTACCCCTTGTTTTACCACTGCAGTCCCTGATGAAGAGTCCATCTCTAGAATACTTGTAGAACCCCTTAGATACTGGAATCAAAAGAAGCAATGTCTTTTCTGGTGTATGTTCACCAGAAAAGGATGGCAGAGAAGGGCTGTAGACAAGAGTGTTTGCACATGCAGGATCTCATGCTTCTGGAGTTATGCAATTTGAAAAATAATAACTGTAGAAATAATTGGTGGCAGGGTGCTTAGCTCTGGTCTGTGACTCTCATTCCTCAGGCACCAAAGAAAGGGTTTTCCAACCAAAGCGCTGTTTCTACAGCCTCTTAGCAGCCATGCGCCTCAGCCTGCAGCTTTTGGCACAAAAATCACATCAAGGGCGAGGAGAAGCCACCGGCCTCTTTCCTTTCTGGCGGAGGAACACACAACGATCCGCGAAGTGCGTGCGAAGTGCAGCGCCCGGGGCGGGGCGGAGGGGTTGCTCCCGCCATCGGGAGTGCTTCCCGCCGTGGGGTAGTGGGCGCGGTGGGTTGGGTGGCTGTCCCCAGGGTCGGTGCGAGGGACGAGAGCTGCTTCTTAGGGTTCCCAAACGAGAGGGCCCTGCTCGGAGGCAGCAGGGTGCTGGGGAGGCAGTGCCCAGGGAGGAGGCAGCCTCCGAAGAGGGCGGGCAGCCGGGCTGAGGGAGACCCCCGCGCTCCTGGGGAATGCAGCTAGGGGAGGTACCTCAGGGCGGGTCGGGGCGCTGAGAAACCACCCTGCTGCAGGGAGGGAATTAAAAATCCCTTAAAAGAGAAGCTTACAAGAGGTTGTACAAAGCAGGAGGGAGAGACGGCTTTCCTGCCGGTAAAATTTAAATCAGAGAGGAGAGAGCAGGGTTGCTGTCTGCCAGAGAGGTGAATCACCTCAGGGGCAGGACACAGGGGTCCTGTCACCTGCAGCAAGGGGGAGGGAGGCGAAAACACCACAAGCCTGAGGATTCAGTTGCTCTCAGCACTTCAGAAGTATATCCCGCAGTCGCACGAGTGTTTCTTGCCAAAATGGGTTTTCCTGTGCACTTGCAGAAGTAAACCTGTCAAATCAGGTATGCCACTTGATTCTTTAATCACGCAACCCTGGTTAGCAGATTAGTTCTGTCAATTACATACTTCATGAAACGTTTTGAGAGCCTTCCTGTTGGCTGGTTGAGGTCAGCTCTGCACGGTGACTGGGTTGTTCAGACATAGTGGTGAACCAGTCTGCTGCAAGTATAATAAATACCCTCAGTTTATGAAATCTCATTTTGCGCAAATTATGTTCCACACACTGGGTAGATCAATTTTTAAATGGAATTGCTGAGTGCACTTGACTTGAAGAGACATGCACTTCTCCATCAGTACATTTAACAATCTAGATCTGTGCCTGAGACACCACTGTTTCTTTGTGTATGGGAATACAATCTGATACAGTGTTTTGTCATACGGGGACACTTCTGATAGACTTGCATCCACTCCCACATTACAAATTATCACACAGTGAAGACAAGATTGTCAGTTTCTTTCAGCTTTTAACAAGGGTCCACTCTCCAGATCCTGAAGAGCTCATCAGTGGGCATTATTTTCTTGGTATTTGTTCACAGTGTTAATTTTTGGCTAAAATACAGTGTGACAAATGCATGAGAAATGCACTTAATGTCTTTAACTTAGTGACACAGTGAAATTATCACCCATTTTAATTTTGCATAACTCTGCAAGTTTAGTAAATTACTTCTACCTTAAATTCTAGATCTTGGTTTTAAATGTTGTTCAGTGATCCTGCTTTTTTCTCAGGCCTGGAGTGTATGAAGAACAAATATCAGTGTGATAATGGGTAGATGATAGAATTACTGACTTTGTGTCCTATACATTTTGGAATTTATTACAAGATCATTTATGCCTAATACTTTAATATTTCTTTAACTTTCAGGACTGCCTCAGCAAGTATGGAACTTACATTGGTGAACATGGAACATACATGTTCTGAAAGATTTTTTTCTGCGTCAGATGAAACTGAATGCTACCTATACCCGAAGAGAATTAAAATAGAAAGTAATCAAAAAAGCATAGAGAAAGAGGGGCAGCAAAAGCTAGAGCAAAGCACACATTGTATGAACAGATACCAGACATCACCACATGAACCTGTATATTTATCAGAAAGGCAAAACAAATGGGCATTACAAAAGCAAAGTTATGACACAAGAAAAACTTGTATGAGAAATTTTGTCCATTTTCAAACTTGTAATAATGAAATATTGCCGTGTAGTGTATCAGGAAATAAGCTGTCCAGCAAAAAATGCAGTTCTGAAAATGAAAACCAGAGTACTACAGAAGATAGCATTTCATTGAATGTGCGTGGACAGCCTCTCAAAATAGAGTCACTCAGTGTGTGGAGTGATACCAACACTTGTAAGAGTCTGCAGGTACTAAATCCACCCCAAGTGCAGCGGAACAGCAATATAGGACAAAACAATAAAAGCAGTAGTGAAAATGAACTCAAACAAAATTTTTCAGTTTCACCCTTAAACAGAGATTCATTTCAGATGGAATTGTTAAATCATAAGTCTGTCTCTGATAAAAAGTGGAAACAATACCAGCTTCTGCAAATTCCATTTTTATGTGGTACCAATTCTGTGTTTTCACACATAGAACATGAGAAAAATAATATTCTGGAAAAAGTGTGTTCTAGAGAAGATAAATTTTCCTCCAGTAATGATAATGAAACCACTGCAAAAAGAGAGAGTAAAGAAAAAAATCTTTCATCATACACCATTCCAACATTAAAACCCTTTAAAAGTATACAACCACTGGAAATCCCCAATTTTCAACTTCCTTGCATTTCAAGTAAAACAAATAGTGAAATGACATCAACTCTCTTAAAGGAGACAGACTGGAAGAATTTTCAAGCCCAATCATCTTTGGTACAGTCTAAACAGATGCACAGTGCACAAAAAATATCTGAGATAGAGAAACAAGAACTGAAAAATGATAAAAGTAGTGTAAAAGCTTCAACTGTTGGTTCTGAACTTGGAGAAAATAATTGCCCACCAATTAGCAAACAAGAGCACAGTGCTTTGGCAGAAGGAGAAGGAGTCTCTGTAACTTACTTCAGAGGCGATGGCACTGATATTGAATTTAATCAGACATTTGCTGAAAATGAATTCAAAGATCAACTGCTGGAGAATTCAGAAGGTGATGATGACCAGAAGTCAAAGATTCACATTTACATTAGTGATAGAAATGTTCAGAATAAGAAATGCGTTAGCGGTAATGATCTTTTGAAAAGAACAGGGAGAAAGAGCAGTAATGAGAATGCTGGAACATTTCATCATATACAGACAAGTATTCCAGTAATAACAGAAGTGTTAGAGAAAAGTAAGTTGAATATAGACTGTGGTGGGCATATGTCCAACACTGATGTTAGTTTGTATGAAGCACGATCACAGCTATCTACAAAAGACACACTTGATTTCAAAAAATACTTAGGTAAAACTATGATATTTGAAATTAATTGTCCTCACACTATCACACAGAATTTTCCAGTTATGAAAGTGAGTTGCAATATATTTAGGGGAAAGGAAATGTTCAAATTGAAGTTTTCATTTCAAAACATGTTTGAATGGGTCGGGACATGGCCTGAATCTCCACACAAAGATATGTCCATGTGTCAGGATTACAGTGTTACTCATGGATTTCATTTTCGTGAAATATTAAACAAGCACTGTGATGCTCAAAAGTTAGTAAAGAGCAATATAAATAGGAACCTCAAGAATAAAATACTCATTTGTTTGTTGGCTGTTATTTCAAAGCATTTGGAGGTTGAACCACTAAAGGCAATTCTTGCTTCCTTTCTCAGTAGCAGAAATACATTAGAAGAAAAGTCCGTGCAAGTGGAGAAACAGCCTTTATGTGAGAGAAAACAAAATCAGTTAAACTCATGCACAGATAATGCTTCGAGGCAAACCACAGAATTTAATAAAAAAAATGAAACTTACCCAGGCTTTTTAAGTTCCAGATCCATGGAAAGCATTGGTTTTGCCTTTCATAATGAATGCCAGAGAAGCCATTTTTCTACATCTTTAGGTGTCCTAAAACGGGGAATCCTCTTTCATGACCAAAAAAGTAGATTATATAAGAGAAGACATGTCAGAAGGCACCACCTCTTCTCCAGGAAGAGTGAAGAGTTTAGTACCTATTTGAGGTCAGTCAGTCACAAAAATTGTATGAAAAAGCAAATCTTAGTTGCTAAATGCGTAATCTTGTTGCGGGGTGCTTTTGATTGTTCTTCACTGGACAAGATGTACTGCTGCAATATCACAAAAGTACATCTGATAGGAGCAAATCTTGGATTTTGGAGCTACTTTCCTGCCCGTTCAGAACTCAAATTTGCAAAGGTAAATCCTAGATATGCAAATTGGGAAATATCAGTAAAGCAGAAGAAGAAACCAAGCGAAGTGTTTAATAGTTCTTTTCATGGGAAAGTATTTAAAGCTTTTCCTTTTGCTCTGTGTGAAACTAAGAAACATGAAACAATTGGATATAGAACTGTCATGACATCTACAAATGAGGTCACAAATGAAGTTATGTATACTAGGAAAAAGTACTTGGGTACTTCTGGTTATATAAATACTGATAGAAAAGAATATGTTAAGTCAGAAGAGTTGCAAATAAATTCTCATAATTTTCTTTCAAAAAAATATTTCTCTATTTTTGACACATATGAAAAAATTCCCCTTACCACTGATTCTGAGGAGTTTGACCAGTTCCTAGTTGTAAACCATGACAATTGTGCCAAAAAAGGGTTATTTGAAGAAAATGTAGTCACCAGTTCAGAAAAGGTTCATAATTTGCCTGCTAAATCAAATGATGTTTTAATTCTACCTGAGCAGTCAAAACCAGCTATGGAAAAATGTCATTCTTTCTTGTTACAAGATAACCAATCTGAATATTGCAAGCAAATAAATACATATAGTTCACATTTAACAAACAAAGAAGAAAAAGTAGAAAACCAGAATGCTTACTTAAATTTTGAAAATATATTTCCTAGTTTCTCAAATGTTTATCAGTCTGTCACTTTGCCATTAGACAGCAGCTGCTTTGTCAATAATGACAGAGTAGTGAGTGAAGATGGACACTACGGGAATTCCTCAAGTGCAGACAAACAAAAACAAAGTGAAAAAAATCCTGCTGCTACTCAATATGCAACCACAGAAAGACTTGCCATGGCAGATCCATGCTTGCCATTACAGGCTAAAGAAATGGTACAGTTTTCCTTGCAAGGGCATATACAGACAAAGGAAACAGCCAGTTCAGAGGCAGCAACTTTGGAACAACATCCTGAATATGTAAAAGAACAGGAAAAGATAAATGATGAACAAATGCATGTAACTAATGAAAGTCAATGTGAGACTGTAATGAATGACTTGATTATTTCATATTCAGAAGATGAAGCTAAAACATTCATTGCTGCAGAAGAGAAATTAAAAATGCATTTATCCATAATAAACAATGCATGTCTTGAAGATGTAAAAGATCAGTATTTACCTTTAGAAAATAAAATAACATATGAATTTGAACTGAAGAGAAAATTTGATTTAGTGCTAGAAGAGCTACATATGTTTCATGAAATTAGCAAGGGAAATGAAAACAATTTATCTAGTTTGGAAACAAACTCACACAACAATTATTGTGAATTAAATAATTCTGAGGGGATAGATGAAAAAGTGACAAGTGTTTCTCAAAAGAAAAGATGTATTTCTCCTTCAATCTGTGGTACTCTAGAAGGGCAGAACATAACTGACAGTAATAAAAGCTCATTAAATGAAAAGATGGCAAATGAAAATGAAGACCAGAAAGTATCTGAGGAATGTTGTATTTCAACAGTGTCAACTGAAGAATTGCTACATTCACCTGTTGCAGAAGGTAAGCACAAAAAACTATTGGTTATTATGTTAATAAGAAAATTTAACCTTTATGCAATATTTGGTTCACTGTAAAGGTGTGTTCCTCAAATAATTCCATGACAATAACAGAGTTTTCATTAAAATGCTAAAGGTTTGTTGGACAAAAGGTACTTGCCTGTGAATAGCCAAATGCAAAAAGCATACACTACTACTGCATGCCTGCACACTGTGCCATAGCAGTTGTAGCTCAGAATTCAGGCAGCCAGTTTCAGGCTTGCTCAAACCTGTCTTAATAGAAATCCCATTACAGATTATTTCTTTGTCTTTGATTTTATCCTGATAAGCCCTAAAATCCCTAAAAGAGTCAAAGACTCAGTAAGAATCATAGAATAGTTAGGGTTGGAAAGGACCTGAAGGTCATGTAGTTCAAACCCCCCTGCCAGGTGCAGGGACACCTCACACTAAACCGTATCACCCAAGGCTCTGTTCAACCTGGCCTTGAACACCTCCAGGGGTGCACATTCACAGAGAGAAAAGACTCCATTAAAACCTGATACAGTATTCACAAAGGAGATAACTGTTTCCTTACAACTGAAGTAATCAAATCATAGAATAGTTTAAGGGACTTTTGAAGTTCACCTTGTCCAAACCCCTGCTGCAGTGAGCAGAGACATTTAAACTACACCAAGTTGCTTAAAGCCTTGTCCAGCCTAACCTTGAGCACTTCAAGAGCCAGTTGAATGCCATACCTTCTTTTACAGATGACTCCTGTATAATAAATAAATTATTCAAGCACTTTTCCAACAGTGCACGTTATTAGATTTTGTACCTGAAATTCAGTTTGCAGAAGTGATTGGTTCTTACAGCTGCAGATAAAATCAGTAAGAGATATGCTTGGTCATATTTGGTGAAATACCTGATTAAAATACAGCCATCTCAGATTTGGCATCTGAAATAAATTTCTCAGGGAGCTGGCTCTAAATTCATTAGGTGAGGATTGCAGGGGGTTTATGAAGGTAATTAGTGTTTGTGAAACAATTCGGAAAGTGTCACAGAAAAGCCCTAGAGGGGCTTTTTCACAGTAGAATGTTCTGCGAGTTACACCTGAGTGCCTTGTCCCAGTGAATGAAAACCTAACAGATACTGGATAAATTGCTCTAAGTGATCGTGTTTCTGCCAAAGTGTGGAATAAAGATCCAAGTGGAGAATATGGCATGTCATCAGAGGATTAAAAACTGCATCATTTCATTTATGCAGACATCTTCCTGAGGTGTTTGGATAGCTTTTGACAAGCCCCTCAGAGTAAGACTTCCTAGCTTCATTAATGTTTCCTGTAAGATGCACATACACCTTTTACATCAACAAGAAACACAAATTGGTAACTAAATGAAACAAACTTAATTATTTGTTTATGGAAAATAGTTACAATCTTAAATGTATTTCTGTTTTAAGGCTATTCTGATACAGCTTATAGAAAGCCATACGCATGGGACCCTGCTTTTTTACCCTGCATGCTTCTTAAGGAACAAACCTGTAATTTACAGAAAGAGGGAGGTAAGAGTAATATTACACTGCTCTTTATACCACAAATACCAGTGCTAATAAACTTGTTTCTCAAGCATTTGTATTTGTGACTCCTCTTTATATCTTTCCCGTTATAGCAATCACATTTTGTTTAATTGTAGGTTACTAGGAAGCTGTCCTATCTTTGGCTTGGATCACAGAGCAGGTCATGCAGATGAGAGGTTTTGTCCTTTGGACAGAAGAAAAGAACTCTTAACAATGTGGTGTTCTTTGTTTGTTTTGAGCCATTTTGAACAAACCTCTTTGGGCCTCCAGTCATTGTGATATAGTGAAGATACTCTACCAGGAGAATGTGATTTGATATACCTTTCTTGGAAGATTTGCACTTTTGGATATGCCATAGAAAGAAATTCAGAAGGAATTGCCAATCAATTTATTAGCACTTCAGAAAGCATGATTTTTTTTTTCCCTAACACTTGAAAACATTTAGTAAAACAAGGCTATTGGTTTATTTTGCAATGAAATACTAAAACGTTGTAAGGAAAAGGCTATAGATAATTTCTGTTTCATTAAGCCGAATCCTGGTTTTCACCTCTTGCACCTCTTAAAACTGATTCATGCTTTGCTGTTCTCAGAATTCAGTCTGTGAAATGAGGAGACTGAAAATCCTGAAAATTTACATATGACTTCTGGTGTTCTTCTTACCTGTTTTATATTGAAGATGTGTCATCTTTCGTAATATCTCATACACCAAATGCAGACTGCTACTGAGAATTCTGCTCTATGTTTTGCACTGTTTATCACTATTTGTCACAGTTTATCATGGTTCTATAATGTGTTTGGGTTTTGTTGGTGTTTTTTGTGTTTTGTTTGCTTTTGTTTGTTTGGGGGATTTTTTTGGGTTTTTTTGAGCAAGTGAATTCTACTTTCTGACTTTTGTAGTAGGTGCTGCTATTGCTTAGGGAAAATTCAAATTCCAGAATGCTGTGTTGTGCATAACAGCACAAGGTAATTAATAGTAACATCTTGTTCTTGGAAGCTTTTTTCAGATGGCATTGGAGCTTGCTAGATGGAAAGTTGTAGCTCCTGCAGAAGATCAGAAGATGACTGAATCTGGATTACCTTTCTTCTTTTTCTGTTTTCAGCCATAGCACCAAGGGCAAAGAAAACCAGATATTTTCTCCATAGCAGTAACTGTTCCCTTCATATTGCTTCATAATATTTTTAAAATTCCCATTAAGCTTCTCCAGAAACTTTTTAAAATTCCCATCTGAGCTTCTCCAGAAACCTCCAGAAACCGGAAGCCTTAGCAATGGCTGACTTCTTTTTATCCCATGATTGCTGAGAAATCTTGCAGGTTTCTTGCTTATGTTTAAGGCATTCTATACCTTATTTCAAGGGCTTTATCAGAATCAACAGGTATCTAATATACTTACAGTAGAAGAAGTTGAAAAAATGCAACATTTCTCTCATCGTCATTCTCATCTGATAGCAAATAGGGAACTGCTGAGCATCTTCTTTTGTAGAAGGAGGTATATTGCTTCTTTTCTGTAATCTATGGTTTGCAGAGGCAGTTGTCACTGAACATTGTTTTGGAGATTATTCTGAAGCAAGGACTATGGCTGGTTTTGTCACAGGGAGTATTATATTTACTGTACTGATAGGAGTTAATGTCAGAAGTTTTGCTGATGTGTGGCTGTCTCCCTCTATTTTTCAGTAGAATTCTAAGCCATCACATGTGGTCTTGTATGATTAGGGCTGGTTATTTACCTTGGATATGGACACCATTTCTGCTATGGAATCCAAGCCTGTTAATTTAGCCAATTTACTTGCCAAAACTCCATGTCTTAATCCAGCATATTACTCCTACAGTTAGAAGATTAGGAGGTAGTGATTTTCTACTTAATGGTACCAATGAGCTCTTTGCTTTACATTCTGTGACTGTTGCCTCAGAAACTGACTGTTTTGGAAAGGAGGAGATATCTAGGTGGGACAAGAGGATTTATACTTCAGCAGTTTTACAGTTCAGCATGACTGACTACTGTGCTTTACTGGCTACATATAAACCCATAACACTTGACTGACTTTTAGTGCATGCAGTTCCTCTTCCAACTGACTCTTACGAGTCTTACAAAAGGCTTCTCAGCACTACTATCTCATCATTGATTTAAGAGTTTTGGGGTTGGTTTTTTTATCCCATAATTTAAAATTCTTGCGAAAGGCTTAGATATTCTTTTTCTCCCTTTAGTAGGATTCCAGTGGAATGCTTAAGGATCTAATGGGCTCACTATTTGATATCTTAGCTAATTGCTCAGTGCTTCATCATTTCATAGAATAATGGAAAATTGAACTGGAAAAGATCTTGAAAAAATTGACTTCTTCTTGTGTGATTGACTACTGCTTCTTCTGGATGATTTATTATCCTAATCTCTAGTTTACAAGGTCATGGTCTTCTGTTCTTCCCCACTGACTATATTATTTTATGCAAAACAGAACAGCTTCTAGAGGGTGCTGAATTATACTCCAGATTACCAGGTGGTGTATTCCTTACACTGAACCTATCAGTTCAGGCTGGAACTGATAATCCACACTCTCCTACTTTCTGTAAAATGAGTGGCACAGGACAAGGCATCATGATTATTATCACCAGTAGAGTGATTCCTGGCCCTGTAATTTGGATTTGTATATCTGAATCCCTCAGACTAGTGGTAAGTATTAAAGCATATTCCTCTCAGTATGTCTGATCTGTCCCAGAATGGTAATATGCAGCATACTGTATGCTTTTGCCAGTAAGTTAGAAAAGTTAGGAAATGTTAGGTCAGGGATCCTTCTGAACAGAAGGAATCTAATGTTAGCATTTCAATTTCAACCCAAAAGAAAAGTCAGATGCTCCATAGCTGAACCAAATGGAAAGGAGATAGAATGCAGTCAAAGACTGAGAAGCTGCAATTAATGTTAATGTAATTTATGTAATTCTGTTGTATTTCATATGGAATTCTGGGTTTACCTTCACTTTTTATTTCTCTTTTTTTAATATAGGATACTTTCTGTCACGTGAAGTTATAAGAGTACAGCCTCTTAAAACATGCAAGGGCCCCATCAGGATTGGGCTGTCAAGAAAAGCTAGGCCCAAACAACAACTTCATCCTTA
This sequence comes from Agapornis roseicollis, assembly GCA_002631895.1. NCBI lineage: Eukaryota > Metazoa > Chordata > Aves > Psittaciformes > Psittacidae > Agapornis > Agapornis roseicollis. The sequence continues at coordinate 18,443 of NDXB01000730.1, forward strand.
TCTGAAATGATACCGGATTCTTTAACCAGCCTTCAAATAAAACCACTCTGCTTGCAAACATCTGAAATGTTTTTATGTTTAGTGTTTTGGTTGATAGTTTGATCCTTGTGGTTTATGGTATTTTTAGACATTAATATTGCAGTGTTTGCTAGTGATTTATTTAAGAATACTACTGTGAATACTTGATAGCAAAGGGATTTATAATGAATGTTTACTAGTAGAAGTTTTAATGGAAATATGAGGCCCTTTTAAAGTTTATGTATTATTAATAAAATCTGACATGTATTTTTCATCTATTAAAATATACAGTTGAAATTTTCTGTTGTACTCAGATGTTCTTAGAATCCTCTATGAGTTTATATGGTTTTAAAAACTTAATTAGTATTTTTAAAGGGATTTGTTACTAATGCTTAGACAGGTGTAGGAGATAATTTCAGGAAGCTAGGTTCAGATCACTAAATAGGACAAATACATTGGAGGTCATTTCCTCTGAGGTACTTTTAGTTTCATACACTCATCTCATTAGACAAAGAAATCCCTTGAATTTCAGTGCAGAGTTGTAAAGCAGGAAACATATAAATGGTTCAGACAAAATGTCTTATTCTGAGGGCACTGATTCTGCTGCACACAACATGACAGCAAAATACCAGCACATAAATTCTGGGGATATATATCTCAAAAAAATGGGGAAACTTGAGCTAATCTGAAGCATACAGCTATTGGTTAGGGACATCTGATAATAATAGTTAATATACTGATATTTGTGTTATCTGATAAATAGATCCATTTTTAACCAAACAAGAGCACAGCAAGAAATAAACATGGGTCAAGTCTGGGGAAAAAAAAAAAAAATCATTGAGTGTCAGAGCAAGAGTAATCCCATAACAGATATCTTGACAAAAACTTTAAATCCTCTATGTGATTGCTCAAAGGTTTTTAGAAAGAGAGTATTTTACATTGCAGTGGAGGAGAATTTCCATATAGCGAGCAGTACAGAATCCTGACAGAATGATGATAAGCTTCAGTACAAATAATAACACTTGGTTGCAGCTGACCCCAGGAAAGCTGAGCAAGCTGAATTGAAAGGGATATATGCCTATAGATAAATTATTCTTTAGAATCCATGGCAACAGTGCAAAGATTTAGCAGCACCCTTCAGAATATGTCATATACAATAGTAAATTATCAGTAAGCTTATCCTATAGGAAAGGATTATCCTATAAGCAAAGCAAATTCAGTACACAATGTGGGGTAGACAGGGGTGGGATGGACTCACCTTGGGACATGTTCACCACCATCATCAGCCATCTTGGTGTCCTGGAGGGTGACTTGGCATAAAAATCGGTGGGGAGGAGCCTGTGGACTTATAACTGGTAACAGTCCCTAAATGGCAATTGAGGGTCACTGCTTTGTCTTCCTCATGCTTAATTTTGGTACTTGTAAGCATGAGAGATCTTTAGATCTTATCAGTTGTAAATAAAGAGTCAAGGAATGCTGGTTTCTCAGCATTCTGGCAGAAGTATCTCAGCAAGCAGCAACTGATCAAAATTCTCCAGCTAAGTGTTCTTTATTGTGTATCTGGCACAAAACAAGGAGAGCTTTCTGTAAGCATCTGAATGTCCCCTCCAGGAGATTTGACCTCACAACCAGGCAAAGAGTTTCTTGAGTGCTGTCCAATATGAACTGGCTTTCAGGAGTGATATCTTACCAGTTACTTTATATATCTCATATTTGCAATGGTTGATGTTAACAATAGGAGGAGTTTTTACAATGTGGGACCTTAGAGATCATATACTTCCACCCTCCCTGCCATGGGCAGGAACACCTTCCACTAAACCAGGTTGCTCAATGCCCCACCCAACCTGGCCTTGAGCACTGCCAGGGATTGGACAACCACAGCTTCTCTGGGCAACCTGTGCCAGTGCCTTACCACATTCAGAGTAAAGACCTTATTCATTAATGTAATCTACTCTCATGCAGTTTAAAGCCATTCCCTTTGTCTTATCCCTTCAGGCCCTTGTCTAAAGTCTCTGTCCAGATTTCTTTTCAACCCCTTATAAGGTACTGAAAGACTCCTCTATGGTCCCCCTGGAGCCTTCTCAGGCTGAAAAAGCCCAACTCTATCAGATTGTTTTGATAGGAGAAGTGCTCCAGATCTCTTCACAGCCTCCTCTAGACTTGCTGATCAGGTCCATATCCTTCTTATCTGGGGGCCCCAGAGCTGGATGCAATACACCAGGTGATATGCTATGTAAACTTTGGTTTCCTGGTCATGCAGCTGAAGATAGCTGCTAAGTGGAGGCTCTAATCTTAAATAACAGAGGAAGTGCTGGCACTGGGAATGCAAGACTGGCCTTCAGCCAGCTTCAGCTTCCCCAGCCCCTGTGGGCTGGAAGAGCTTAGGTTCCTTGTAACGCCAGAGAGAAGCACTTGAGTGTTCAACTGTGTACGTCAGCGGTGTAAATTGACATTGTTCCACTGGGTTTTGGAGCTGTGCAGGTGTGTGCCAGGCAAAGACCTCACCATGTGCCTTTAAATATGTTATTGAAGAAATGTGTATAGATTTTGAACTTTTTCATTGTAGACACAGTATCTGGTGATATGTTTTGAGATAGCTAAGCTTTAGTAACACTGACTCTAACAGAAATGCAGATGCAAAGTGCCATTATACTTTAATAATTATGCAGAAAAGCTTGATTTTTTAATAAATAGTAATTGAAAGTATCTTTCTTGTCTGCTTTTTAAATTACTAGATGCAAAGCTAACACTGCTCAGTGTATTTTGGATAAATATGCATGATTAATAAGTGAACAAAAGCAAGATTGTTGAAATCCACCTGAATAGTAGAAGTATAGCTATTGCCTCTTCCAGGGAATTGAATTGAAACAGGTAATGAAGCCCAGTTACACCTTCTAGTGTTGGAAGACAGTTTCCAAACAAGAGCAGACAGCAAACATTTGAGGGAAGGCATCAGAGAAAGGGCTGGAATGACTGTATATTGTAAAAGGTTCTTCATCAAGAAAGATGGTGTCAGGGCATTTTGTGAATATGCGTTACTGGGAAGTTTCATGTAGTTAAGGGTGAGATCAACTTTTGCTTTTACAATTCATATCTGGTTTTAATCTTAATGTTTTGCTCCCAATATAGACATCCCACCACGTTATTCCCATACACCACTGGAGAGCATACCTGCCATGCCCCTTGCTGAAGTTGCTTTATCTGCCATACTCCTCCTGAGCCATCAGCAGAGCATTTCTAGCAGAGCATCAGATAAACTCAGAGATAGTTTTAATAATACCAGGGACAACTGAAAGTTAATTTTGTTCAAAATTATTTCTTCTGAGTATGATTCAAGTGAAATTGTAAATAAGGACACTAGTTGTCTGTTGACAGTCTGGGTGATAGATGAAAGGCTGACAGCTGTCTATGTGAAATGCAGCAATTTAACATTTATAAGTTATGATTAATTTCATAAGCAAAATTATTTCATCATGATTTAATAAAGTAAGCAAAGGAAACAGTCATCTTATAAAATATATGGTACCATTTGATGTCTGAGTCAGTGCTAAGATGGAAGAGACTAAGTACGATATCTAAAGAGAAGTGAATCTTCCATTTTGTTATTTAACATTTTCGCTCTCAAGAACCTTGAATTATCAAAATATTTTTAGCCAGGAGTCATAATGAAAATTCAATCCAAATTATATTCAGTGTATGCACGAAGAAAGATGCCTAGACTAATTCTCTGCTAACATACTTTCTGTCAAAGCTTAAATATGCAAAAATATGCAAAGCCTACCAAAGAAACTTGAAAAATAAGTGCATCAGCATGTATATGGATACCTGTATAACCTACCAGGTTTTAAAGTATAATCAAAATGCATTCTCATTAACAGTGGCATTTTGGAGCCTCTAATGCAACATACTGGCAAGGATGTATTTTCCAGTTTGAACAGAGGTTATGACTCCACGTGGAGGGATGGAAAATGGATTTGGTTGACCTGGGAGACTCCAAGCAATACAGTAAGGTGGGCTCTAAGGTGACCCAGTTTGCCCAAAGATCTTACAATTAATTTTTTACCTTTAATTCATTTATTGCTTATGACTATCACATTAAAGAAAGCAAAATGACAAAAAAAAAAAAACAAAACACAAAAAAACAAAAACACAAACAAACAAAAAATCAAAAAATTTTTCAAAGAGAGCAATCTTTACTTCTACACTGTAGGTAAACGAATATTTTCTATTGCAATTTTGTTTGTTTGGAGGAGTATGCATGAGTGAAGGGATGGGTTGTATATATGCAGCAGGCAGGGAACTGTCCATGCGAAAGATAATGCCCTATTGACTAGTCTGAAGATAGATCTTGAGTTTTATCTTCTCTTCCATTCCAAACATTCCCACACTTTTTGGAGCAGACTTTTCCTTGAGAAAATGAGCAGTGCTTTATGTACCATTGGAGGCAGCTCCTTGTGCCCTTACCTCATGTATCAGCTTATTCTTCTTTCTGCCTCACTTTCTTCTCTTTCCATATCTGCTTGTATCCTAGAATTTGCTGAGGTTCTGCAAGCATGGTGGAAGGCAACTAGAGCTGGACTTTCTTACAATTAGCCTAGCTAGAGCAATACGTATATGCTTGGGCTTGCCAAAGTTCACCTGTTATATGCTTGTGAAGCAGAAGTATGTCATAACTGTCCAGATGTGGAGAACACTGATCTTGTCTGATATTTTCATGGTTGGAGATGTTCCTTAGCAATGGATGGATGCTGAATTGTCTCATGCCTCTCTGACCACATTTCTATAAGCCGTGTCAACCCTGGCAGTTCTGAGTTGTCCAACTTTGGAACAGTTAGCAAGAATGATTGTAAAAAAGCTGGTAGTGTTAGAAATCGACATTTTCCAGGAATCTATGGACTATGAGGGTCAAATGAATTTGAACATGGTACTGATTCCCTGTGAGGGTCCTGAGGCACTGGCTCAAGCGGCCCAGAGAAGTTGTGGATGCCCCATTCCTTGAAGTGTTCAAGGCCAGGTTAGATGGGGCTTTGAGCAACCTGATCTAGTGGAAGGTATCCCTGCCCGTGGCAGGGGGTTGAAATTGGATGGGCTTTAAGGTCCCTTCCAACCCAAACCTTTGTATGAGTCCATGATTTTTTGATTTTGGAGCCAGTGTCATAAAGAGAGTGCCATGAAAGTTAAGATGTAAATCTTCTTTTCCTCCCTATGAAATAAGTATTTGTGGATAATCCTATGCTCATTTTTTGCATATCATTCTATTTTTAAATGCATATTTTATTATTTGTTTTTTAAAAACCCTGCCAGTAGCAATATATCTGTAAAAAAGCTTTTAGAATGGCGAAAGCTGTAAAAAAATGTTTTGACATATTTTCAGAAGAGGATCTCTTTAAAAAGATGATAAAGGCTTCAATTATACTTGTATAATACACTATGATACTTTTCTTTTATCCATCCAGATAATTATAGGGTACAAAGAATGGAGGTGTGACAAAAAAGTACAGTTAATACTAAAAAAAAAATGCAAGGCTCTTCACAAAACTGAAGACACAGCATTAGACATGCTCATCGTTGTGAAAATTCTTCCTGTGTAAGTGTTGTCAAGGTCAGTGTCAGCTTGANATCCATGTGTTTAGTATGTTATTGCTTCCAGATAATTATAGGGTACAAAGAATGGAGGTGTGACAAAAAAGTACAGTTAATACTAAAAAAAAAATGCAAGGCTCTTCACAAAACTGAAGACACAGCATTAGACATGCTCATCGTTGTGAAAATTCTTCCTGTGTAAGTGTTGTCAAGGTCAGTGTCAGCTTGAATTCTTTAATGCATAATGTAAGTGCTAGCTGTGCAGATTAGATCGGCCCAGGGCTATTCTTATTTGTTCATCCAGGTTTTAAAAATATACGTTGTGCTTTTCTATTAAAAAAATTTCCATTAAAAGAATCAGCAGTCTAAGCTTGTATCAAGCCTTTCATTATATTCATTGTCCACCTACTTTTCATTTTGCTCCAGAAATATGTACAAACAAGTTTCCAGCTGCACACTGCTGAATCTGTTTTCACACTCAGTGTCAAACGAATAATAGATTACCTGCATTTCCCGGATAAGTTAATTAAATTAGATTTTATAGGGAATAAAAATAGTTCAATGTTAGGTCTCATTATAGAAACCTTAACGTTTACGAAAATGTTAAACTAATAATATTGAACATGGAATTGTATTTGGAATTGCTTTTATTTCTAGAATGAATCTTTACCTGCATGAGCTATGTCACTAATGGTACAAAATAATCCAAAGTACAGCAATATTTCATGCATTCCCACTTATCCTATTAAGGCTCCTATTTTTCAGAAGCTTCTAAGAAAATGGGGGAGAGGGAAAGAGAGATAAATAGGTCCTTTTTTTTTTTTTTATACTTTTTTATATTGTAAGGTCAAATGTGAGGTTGTTTGGCTATTGCCAGACCTTATTAGGGCCAAATATTGTAGTATGCTTTTGAATCAACCTGTTTTTCTCAGGGAAAGAAAATACTCAAAAAAATCTAATTCAACCTGATTCTGAGTCATGGTCCTTAAGGATTCCTGGAGATACTTGTCTGTATGACAAGGAGGTGTGTGATGCTTCCTGGGCCACCACAGGCAGGAATAGTAGGAGTCTTTCAGTCATTTTATCTAGCATCTACATACACAGTCATTTACAACTTTTCCCTTGGCAGTCCTTTCCAGAGATCAGTCTGCAACAGTGGATGGACACTTTTGGGCAATACAGGGGTATAAATTGGTAAAAAATACTAAACTTGTTCAGCATAGTCTAAACATATGATATCTGATGAAATCCATATGCGGGTCCTGAAGGAGCTGGTGAATGAAGTTGCTAAGCCACTGTCCATCATATTTGAGAGATAATGGCAGTCAGGTGAAGTTCCTGAAGACTGGAAAAGGGGAAATATAACCCCCATTTTCAAGAAGGGGAGAAAGGATGACCCGGGGAATTACAGACCAGTCAGTCTCACCTCTGTGCCTGGCAAAATCTTGGAGCAGATTCTCCTGGAAGGCATGCTAAGGCACATGAAAAACAGCAAGGTGCTTCGTTGCAGCCAACATGGCTTCACTAAGGGGAAATCCTGCCTGACCATGGCATTCTACGATAGGGCTACAGAACTGCTGGACAGGGGTAGAGCAGTTGACATCATCTACCTGGACTTGTGCAAAGCGTTCAACGCTGTCCCACACAACATCCTTGTCTCTAAATTGGAGAGACATCGATTTGATAGGTGGGGGACTCGGTGGGTAAAGAACTGGTTGGATGGCTGCACGCAAAGAGTTGTGGTCAGTGGCTGAGTGTCTGGCTGGAGGCCAGTAACGAGTGGTGTCCCTCAGGAATCAGTGTTGGGATTGGTCTTGTTCAACATCTTTGTTGCTGACATGGACAGTGGGATTGAGTGCGCCCTCAGCAAGGTTGCCGATGACACCAAGCTGTGTGGTTTGGTGGATATGCTGGAGGGAAGGAATGCCATCCAGAGGGACCTTGACACTCTTGTGAGGTGGGCTGNGGTTCGGTGGATATGCTGGAGGGAAGGAATGCCATCCAGAGGGACCTTGACACTCTTGTGAGGTGGGCTGATGCCAACCTTATGAAGATTAACCATGGCAAGTGCAAGGTCTTATACCTGGGTCGGAGCAATCCGAGGCACAGCTCCAGGTTGGGCAGAGAGGAGATTCAGAGCAGCCCTGCGGAGAAGGACTTGGGGGGGGTGGTCAAAGAGAAACTTAACATCAGATGGAAGTATGCGCTTGCAGCCCTGAAAGCCAACCATATCCTGGGCTGCATCAAAAGGAGCGTGACCAGCAGGTCGAGGGAGGTGATCCTGCCCCTCTACTCTGCTCTCGTGAGACCTCACTTGGAGTATTGTGTGCAGTTCTGGTGTCCTCAACATAAAAAGGACATGGATCTGTTGGAACAGAGGAGGGCCAAGAGGATGATCAGGAGGCTGGAGCACCTCCCATACAAAGACAGGCTGGGAAAGTTGGGGCTGTTTAGCCTGGAAAAGAGAAGTCTGTGTGGAGACCTCCTAGCAGCCTTTGAGTATCTGAAGAGGGGCTATAGGGATGCTGGGGAGGGACTCTTCATTAGGGACTGTAGTGACAGGACAAGGGGTAATGGGTTCAAACTTAAACAGGGTGATTTAGATTGGATATAAGGAAGAAATTCTTTCCTGTAAGGCTGGTGAGGCACTGGAATGGGTTACCCAGGGAGGTTGTGAGTTCTCCGTTCCTGGCGGTGTTCAAGGCCAGATTGGACAAAGCCTTGGGTGGCACGGTTTAGTGTAAAATGTCCCTGGCAATGGCAGAGGGGTTGGAACTAGATGATCTTAAGGTCCTTTCCAAGTCTATTCTATGATTCTATATCAGAGATTTTCTATCGTCATCAAATATTCTGGACTACTGGATCCACTTGATGTGTTTTAAGGAGGTGATATTTGGCTTCCTAATTTGATAACAACTGATTTTGTTTCATTGGTCCTGAGCCATTTGAAATATGGGAGCTGATGATCATACAAATATCCCTCTTGATTCCCATGTTGCCATGCAATTCCGTCTCCTGGCTGCTGTTCTGGAGAAAACTGTTGCTCTTAAATTTTTAAAGAACCAATTTCTGCTGTCTTTTGCTCAGTCATATATCCTTGCTGTGCTTCCTGCTCCTGACATTGGGCTGCTAATGGCTTTTCAAGCTGACCCTGCCACAGCCTGCTGATGTTGCGAGGCTGCCTGCTATGGTACGGACTTCGTATCCCTGGCAAGACACTTAGCCTTTTGTTGCTATACTTGTCCCAGTCTATACTGTTGCAGTTCTTGCTGTGCCTCTGTGACTGACAATTTATGTCATGATGCTTCTTTTTAAGAAGGATGATACTTCTTAAGCCTGTGCAATAGATTAATTTTTGTTCAGTGACTGAATCAAACATGAAAAGAAATGCCTGAGCTGGAGTATTTTTACTTTTTGAAAGATTTTCTGTTTGGAGCACTGTTTTTTTTAGGTGTTGGTTTTTTTTTTTGTTACTTTGGTTGGTTGGTCTGTTTTGTTTTCAGTTGTGGGGTTTTTTTTTGTTGTGTTTTTTTGTTTTTTTTTTTTTTTTTTTTTTTTTATGTAATGTTTAAAAAA
>NDXB01000731.1:0-13125 GCA_002631895.1 Agapornis roseicollis
TTAAGATGGTCTCGAACCAGATCCTCTTCTACAGTGGGCCCAAGGTCTTCATTCTCACAGTCCTTGCGTCTGACTTCCAAGATTTGGGTGGTGTCGTCAGAGCCTTTGCCAGTGACAACTGACGCAAAGAATCATTCAGAACCTCAGCCTTCTCCAAATGCAGGGTAGCCAGTTCTGATAGCTTACAGGAGAGGGCCCACGTTGTCCCTAGTCTGTCTTTTATTTGCAATGTACCTATAGCATAGACCCATAACACATGAGTCAGAAGGGTACTCTGTTCTCTTGCACTGTCTTACCTACATATTCAGTGTGTGTAGAAGCTATGGAAACCATCTTCACTCTCAACCACTGAATACCAGTTGTATAAATTCAGTTTCCCTTTTCTTAAGTGGGGTGCCCATGTGTACTGGGTAAACTGCTGCGGACTGTCGCTACCTTGCAAGGCTCGGACACTGTCCTCCATCCATTTTAGCCAGCAGTGGACAAACATTCAGGCTTGGCCTAGCCGCACAGGTGACAACACTGTGAAACCAAGTGAGACTCCTCCAAGCACAGAAATGTCTCACCATTATGCATTTCCCTGGCAGCTGGATGGCACCATCTGTTTTAACTCTTTCTGTGGTTTTTTTTTTACCATATGTCAGAACGACCTCTTCATGCTTGTAGTTTCTTAAGTTTATATACTGCATCCCACCAAAAAGAACAGGCACATGTTTAATAATATGATTAGAACCAGATATTACTTGCAAAGGCGTCAGTAACTTGACGAGCTTGCAGTCCTTTATCCAGGAGCCTAGAGCTGAGAAGGACATTTCATCTCCTCCAGCAGATTGCACATTACAGACCTTGCACTATGGGGGTATTATGTTCTTTATGCAAGTGCAAACAACACTTGCAGGCCAAGAGATGAGCCCAGATATCCTATCTGCCCAACAGAGCTTGTAGGGGCAAGAAAAAACCGCTCAGTAATCCAACAGCTAATACAGGCAATTGTTACAGGCTGGAGGATAAAAATGACAGCAGGTAACAAGCAGTAATTCATGGAACGAGCTCTTGAGCTTAGGAACTTCATGGATTTCAGCTTTCAGAAAACTAAATCCTTCCTTTGCTCGTATTTACACCACTACAGTGCTCACAAAACCACAGTCTTTGCTTTTGATTTTTCCAAACCTGGAGCAAACTTCCATTTACTTTTAAACCTTGCCTTGTGAGGCTGTCCCTCCATTCACCCCGCTCTTGATAGTTTGACATCAGTTCCCTACAGCTTGACAAGAGATTTTTGGTAATGTAGTTCCCCAAACCAACACAGAAGTCCCCATATGGCCTTAGTTCAGTCCTGTTTTGCTTTCCAGCCCCAATCCTATTGCATCTACATCCCAAAGCCACGCTGGTCCTCTGTGCAATGACAGCACAGCAGAAATTCATGAACTGCTGAAGCAGAGACTACTCTGAATGAGTTTTCAGTTCTGCTACCTCAGCTCCCAACCAGATACGTGCTGTGGGTCACTCTTCCTCACTTGTTAGGCAGCGTTTGTCCAACTTCTGCTAATTTTTTCCAAAATTCCTGCTTTCAGGTGCAGTGTGACTTTGTGTCCCGCACTGTGGCAGACGAGAAGGTTTTTTGCTGACATTCCCTTGCAAAACCCTTTTCTGATCCTGTGACGACACCTGTAGGACCCATCCAGGGTCAGAGTCTGAAGTGCCGGCTGAGCAAGGTCCACATGGCAGATCACTGACACGCCCAGCGTAACTCCTGAGGAAGAGAAGAAATTCCCCAAGGGCGCACAAACTACGTACAGACTCAATGACCACAGCGTAACTGTGGGATCTTTGGCAACATTTCCCAACTATACACCCAAAGTGCATGGGCAAGCAACCGGCAGGACATCAAGCAAAAGGTGCTTGGACAGCAGCTCACACAGCCGCACTAGCAGCTTGGTTGGGTCTGGCCACAAATTAACACAGTGTATTTGACATTAACCTGCCCTGCTGTTTCCCTTTCATCTGCTCTCTTTCCCTATGCTCTTTTCCAACAGTACATATTCCACCTTTCATTCCAGCTGTCTCAGGCCACAGGAGTAAGGAAAACCCTGATGGCTTTATACTGCAAACTGGTGCTTGCTGTCATCCAGATCTGCTTTTGTGGCGCATGGCCCAGCAGAGCTCCTTAGGAAGAACAATGCTGGTCAGTGTGGGCTTTTCTGTGTACTATGCCATGCTTTTGTCTCCAAAAGTCACTTTCCCTACCCAGCAATTTTGCAAAAGTATAAACTCTGAATGGGAAAGAAAACCACGTCACACACGACAACCCGACACACTATGTTTGAGGGAATGGGAAAGACCTTGTGCAACAAGGAAAGCCTTAGGCTCTTTACAGGGCAGAGAAGCTGCAACACACAGCTGAAGAATGAAAACTCAGGTAAGATGTGTCAAACTAAAACGAGAAAATAATAGTAATAAAAAATCCACAGCCCTTTGTATAAATTTCTGCAACATAAGAACACACAGAGAAAGAACTGCCTGGCTGCTTTTGCAAACCACTTCCCAGTTGCTTTTGTGACATATTAGTTACATAGGCCATAAAGCTTCCAGGAAATTAGACTGTTCTTCAAAACCTACAGAACTAGCAGAAGGTCTTCAAGGAGGAGGATGGGTATTTTTATGCGTGCTGTAACGAACTGCAGTAGCTGGTCTGTGTTAATCAATGGTGGCATTTGAAATGAGGAGCCACACTTGCTGAGCAGGAGAGCTGGGACACCAAGCAATACTCAAAGGTCAGTCTGTGTGAAACCGCTGCCCGCTGCTCCTGGGGCTTAGGTGCTCGAGGAGGGGATCCTCCAGCAGGGCCAGCATGGCTGCACCCCTGAGGGAGGGATGGAGGTGAAGGCAACCCAACTGTGAGAAGATGAAGAAGAGCGGGAAGGAGACAGGCTTTCTGCAGCCCGACCGAGAACTTCCTTCCCCCTAACCAAGCCCCTTCGGCCCTCGGCAACGACATCCTCGCAGCTATGCTCCCACGCGTGGCCATGACCGCGGGTGCGGACCACAAAGCCAGCGAGCTCTTACCGATGAAATAACTCCACCCAGCTCTGCTCACACCGTGCCTATTCCCGCCCTCCCCTATGGATGGACACCTCCCTCGCACCCTCACGCCCGCCCTAGTGAGCCACAAGGGCCGAGGGGCGGCGAGGGAAGCGGGGAAGCGCACACCGCCGGTAGCAAACTGTCTCCGGTAGGTAACAGCGCCGGTGACTCCGTTACCCTCCGGTCCCCACGGGCCTGGGGCACACATACCCCACACCCCCCTCCCGCCCCTCAAAGCGGCGCAGCCCGGCCGTCGCAAAGCCCTCTGGGAGCAGCCGCGCACCCACCGCCCCCCCGCGGCGGACTCGCCTACCCGGCGTGCCCCACGCGCCCACCCCTTCGGCGCAGGCGCTGTGCGGGTGAGAGGTCAGGCACGGAGCTGGCGGCGGCGCAGGCCCAGCTCCCCCGGGTCCCCCGCCGCCCCCCCCCCAGCACCCCACCGGGCTCTCACCGCGGACCCGAGCTGAGGGGTACAAGCGCTGCGCCTTCTCCAGGAAGCGGCGGGCCTTGTCGGGCTGGTTGGCTTTGGCGGCGGCCAGCGCAATGCCGATGCACCGCTCCGCCTCGTCCCTGTTCGACTCCATGGCGGCGGCGGCGGCGGCAGCCGGGCGGGTAGGGACGGGGGGGGGAAGGGGGCGGGGCCGCGCGCGGCCTGATGGCGTAATCGTCGCCCGGTGTCATTGGGGTGGAGCCAGGCCCCACCACCGGTGCCCCGGCACCACCAGCCCTGGGGTAGGGTAGGCGGAACGGGACCGAAGGGTGTGGAGACGGGTGACAGCTCCGAGGAAGGCTGTGGGGAGCAGGCGGGACGGGCAGAACAACCATCGCTGCAGGCAGGGTGGGCAAAGGCTGCCACCAAATACCCGTCCGCAACGGGACAGGCCAGTGAACAGCACCTGAACAGAGCATGTTACCCGAGAGTAGACGGAACACAGCAGCTCTGGGTTTTCCAGTGCTGGGAAGTCATGGTTTTTTAATTCCCCTTCCAAACACCCCATCTCTGGTGACTTGCCACCATCCTTAGGTGATGACATGAATCAGTCAAAAGAGACAAGCCACAGGCCATATTGTGAGCAACATCTTTACATGATACAGAGAGGACAACACTCGGCAAATAACGTCTTTCAGCCTGCTCCTGTTACAGAACAATTCCCCTCGGAGAAGGCTCCCCCGCTGGCAACAGGTTGGTTATGCAAGGGCAGGATGGGTGGGAGAGCCAGTTGGTCCACTGTCTTTAACTGCTTTTCCACCAGAGGCAGGACTGTAGCTCAGGCAGCCCTTTTGTGGATGCATCTGCCCTGTCCACCCTTCCCCAAAAGCGTGGGGGAGCACAGAGCACTCAGGCAACCAAACTCCTGTGGTGGCTCTTACCACCTGGCCGCTCCAGCCTCTCTGCGCCTAGGTCCCACCACTAAGGAGCAATCTAAGAATTAAAATAACCCCCATGCCATTTTGTAGTAACATTAAATAAGTGATTTGGGTGCAGCCCCACAAGACTGCTCCATGCCCAGCTGTGCAGGCAAGGCTCATCACAAAGCAGAGGTGGTGACACTAAGAAAAGTCCTTTTCTTTTTCCTGAGAGGAACAGCGGCAAGCAAAAGCTGCAAATACAACAGGCATTCATTTCTAACTTTGATTTACAAAAATCTCCTGCTATGAACAGTCTGGGCTTGCCAGAGCCTGGTGCCACCTGGCAGGTGTCTGCAGGCAGTGGTGGCAGGGCTGAGACAGGGAACCTGGGCACTCCTGCCAGACCCCACTAGTGCTTGGGCGTGGCAAAGTCCCATGCTGTCTCCTGGGCACATTTCCACATCGCCCGCATGAGTCGTGTGAAGCCCATGTCTTTGGGCTTCTCCAAGCCTCTCATAAGGCGCTGCTTCATTATGGCAACAAACTCCTTGTTGCTCAGCTCACCATTCCCTGCAAGAAGAAGAAAAAATTAGAAACACTAAACCTCACCACCAACCTCCTCTCTGTATGCACTAACTTTAAAGGGCAGCAGCCACAAGTGTCATTCCTTGCAGAAACTGAAATCATGCTTGGCTTCAACCTCCCAAAATATCCTGCTGAGCACAGGTTGCTGACCCACATCAGGTCAGCAATGTCTTGCAAGGCCCAGAATTCTGAGGCTTGAAGATGCAAAAGCAAATATCCATGCATCCACAGGGAACATTCTGCTTTAAGTGGTTTAGGAAATTACAGGATCACAGGGTAACAGCGCAGATTTTTCTTAATGGAGTAGAAGGAAAGGTTTGTTTAGTATAGTGAGGATACTGAGATGTATGTCAACTAAATTTATGTTAAAAATAAGACTGTAGTAAACTGGGGCAAATTTTATTCCGTAGTTGCTTAACCACAAATAAAACCTCTGGGATTTTTATTTAGGGCACTGGCTGATCAGAGGGGACAGCAGCACCACAGTGCAAACTACAGCCTGACGCCTCTGCCTCTTGCCACTATGCCACACGTAGCCTGTTCTGCTCCCCTGCCTGTGGTGCACAGCTGACAGCACTGATTTTTAGCTTCTGGGGAGCAGCAAAGGAAAGCAACCCACGTTTAGGCACAGAAGAGATAGAAGGGACATCAGCCCTCCAGAAACAAACTCACCAGTGTCATCGGTTCCCCAGATCAAAAGAGAGAGAACTTTTCTGGCTGATATGAGGAATCACATAATTTTATTTCATGAACAATTTGATTCATTTGAAAGTTTTATTCCTGCCTTACATCCAAATGCAAATCTGGGCAGCAGAATTCCAGCAAAATATCAAGAAGTGAGTAAAATTCCCTCCGGTGCTGCACGTTTTTGATGCATGCATGGTAACATCTTTAAACATTGATAGAGTGAAAACACACAAAGGAGGTCTGTGCCTGTTTTTCCACTTGATTCCTTCCTTTCAGGGACTCCTCTGGCAACCAGAGTCTTTTCCCCCAAAGGTTTGCTATCAAAATATTTAGCAGATTCTCTTATGAGATGAGAATCCTTGATTCACTTCTTCAGCACTGAAGCACAGAGCATAAAACAAGAGATGCAACCTCAGAAAGGTGCAAAGAAGCAGGTGGGGCTGAAACCCAGAGGGACAATAAAGAATAAAATAAATATTCTTTTAAAATGCTAATATTTATATCAGAATGCAAGAAACTGTCTATTTATGTATCACTGCTGCCACTCAGAGCTGTCAGATCCCTATGACTGTGCTCAAGACTCAGGATGCCTGCAAGGTCTCTGGTTTTGGCTTGATAGTTTTGGGCAAATGCGGAATTTTGTTACTTTCCAAGTCTGAATTGCTGCCAGCATCCCCTGGTGGCAAGGACTCCACTAATGCTTAGGAAGTACAATTCTCATGAATTCTCAACCCAAGACTGCTTCAGCATGGCAACAAGCTACCCCAAAGTGCTCCCATCCCCTGTGGGCCAGCAAAGCAACAAGCTTCCCAGCAAAGCACAGAGCTACCATTAATTAAGCTGTTATCTGTCCAGAACTTTGGAGATAACAAAACGCCAGACAGGCTCATTTCCAACACTGGAGCACAATAGCTCATTTTGTTAAACAAAATAGAGTTTGGGGGTGGAGATGGAACCTGCACATGCCAAATGCTTGCATCCAGTGCTTTAAGATCAGCATCTTGGAAGCTGGGTATCATTAAATACCCTTCCTGGAAGGGCAGGAGAATAGGGCAAAGTTGGGGTCACTCACCATCGCAGTCAAAGAGTGCGAACACCACGTCACACACATGGTCGGAGAGTTCCACCTTAGCTACTGTCTTGGCCACTTGCTGCATTGTCACTGCAATGGAGGGAGGGCACAAGGTTAGTGAGATGTTGTGATCTGCCAACTGCAGCAAACACAGGCAGAGGAGCAAAAGACTCTCCTCCACAGAAGACTGCCTTTACAAAAGCATGTCAGGTTCAAAGAGGCTTGAAATAAGCTTCATCCCCAGCCCATTTAATGCATGCCTCAAAATCACACTCCTCAGAGCCTTTGCCTTCCTAATGCAACACTACATGGGGTGTTATGCAACTGGTAAGCACCAACGTGCTGATACCTGTGTTCAACATAAACATTAAAAACAGAGATGAAACATTTTCCCCCCAGATTAAGATACAAAAATTGGAGTTTGCACCCTGTCAAACACCACATGGAAAACCTCTCCAGATGGGCTTGATCAACAAGGCAGCTCCTTTCAAGTGAACTACAAAGATGATAGTCTATAAACCAACTATTCCAACAGTTTGGGAGTAATAACAACCAGTCTCCCTGTTAAGCAACCCAAGGCCAATAATTGCAGAATGAACCCATCCACAGTCTCCCTGTGACTGTGGGCTCACATGACAGGCTCTGCAGCAAGCAGACACAGTCAACCTTGCAATAAACTAAAGAGTTGTAATGAGTTATTTCACTTCCCCCACCCCAGACTGGCAGCTGAGCTCATCAGCAAAGAAGCGAGCTGTATCTTTATTCACACCTCTAGAAAAGAGCAAGCCATGGAGCTATCAGGCTGGCAGGGTTATGCAGTAGGTTTTGCTGCATAAAGAAAGAAAAAAACTCAGACTCACTGGGCTGTTTTAGCTGTTTCCTTACAGGTATTTGTGTGTGTCTGGCTGCCCTTTAGTTTGTTTCTGATGGCTGCTAACTGAAGGAAGGAGGGGAGGTAAGAGCAGCTCAGCTGTTGCTTTTTGTCAGGGTTGAAACGCTCTGCTTCTTTCCAGACACCTCATAAAACAAAAGGGCTTTGCATGACCCAATAAAATGGAAAGGCTTTGCATGGATTTGAACGTATTTTTAAGTTGAATTGTTTCCCTATGAATTCTGACCCAAGGAAACCCTATCCACAGAGACTTTGCACCGCAGCAGCAAGCCCACAGGAACTAGGATGAACATTTAGCTGCAGAGCTCCCCTTCATTCAGCAAGGCAAAGAGTGAAGTGGCCCAACACAAAATCAGACTGAAACCAAAGAAAGCACCTGCTTTCATCCACAGCATCCTTCTGGGTTCATGTACTCTGGCCGTTCAGAAATTGCAAAGATTTATGTGTCAGAAAGTCAAGAATAAGCACCTGATCTGCACCATAACAGGATTAAACAGAATCTGCATAAAATGCTTCTATAGTGTGCGCTTTGTGGGTTGGTTTTGTTTTGGGTTTTTTCAGGGGGGGGGAGGGAGATGGTTCTTTTTTTTTCTTTCAATGAATGCTCAGATTATTGGTTTCTTCCACCCCATTTCTGCTTCCCTAAGTGAGTTTTGGGGTTTTCCAGGAAGAACCCACAGCCACCATCAGGTCCTTCTCCCTACAAAATCCCTAGTGCAGGAGAAAACTGAAATTAAATAAAAGGTGGATTAAAATATAAATAATCTCAAGTAGGCACCCGCTGTTTCCCATAATTGTTCTTTTTGAGTTAAAGTCCTTTCCTACATGATAGATGTAGCTCTGATCTGCAGTTATTACTCTGTATTTCAGTTCTGTCACCCTAAATCAAGGTATGGCTGCTGCTTCTGTGTGTGTCCTACTGGCAGCCAGAGCCTACTTTGAGGAGGGCAGAGGCAATGGAATCATTAAAGACAAATTAATTTTGTTCCCCAGCCTTATGCCCAAACCTTGCCAACCAAGCTGAGGTGAGGCAGCATATCTCTCCCAACCCACCTCCACCAGCCAGGCTGCAGAATGTACTGTGCAACATGCTTTGCTGGATGGTGAAGGAAAAGGGTGAATGAATGTTTTAAGCACAGGGACAAGCCACCACATCCGTGCATTCCCTCTGTTTTTGAAGACACACAAATTTGCCACCAAGATGCAACATGATTGAATGAAGGAACCACAGCACAAGCAAGTAAGTGCATTAGATGGCAGCAGCCCTCCACAAAGGGGTTTAACAGTCCACCACTGAAATTACAAGTGTTGGTGTCTCCCACCGGTTCTCTTAATAAGCAATCTGAGTTATTTTATGCATTTTTAGTGCCTTATCTTTTTTTTTCCACTCCAATTCCCAGAACCGCAGAGCAAGCAATGCCTCACCAAGTGCTTACGAACAGGGTTTTTCTGTGTGTGAGAGCCTTGCCAGATGACAAACTTCATGTTTTTATCTCTGTCTTGAGATTAATCACACTTTTGGCCAAAATAACAGGCAGCTGGGTTGCTGGCATTTCCAGAATGGCACCCAGGGTGATGTGAGCAGGGCTCCCTGCCTTAGGTGGTCCCAGGCTGCAGAAGCAGGACACATGTTTTGGGTTTCCAGAAATCAGGCTATTTAGGGTCTCACATTGATAGGCATGTTTCATTTTAAGCATCCCAGCTGGAAAAGCTGGATGTCATCATTAACAATAGAGCTAGTAAAACTCTATTTAACCTTTTCAAATCATTTGCATGTGTATGTACTGAAATGTCCTTTCAGAAGAGAGATGTATAAACCCTATGCAATCCTGTGGCACAACATGTTTTATTTTTTCTTCTCAAAATGCAAGGCTGCAGCCCTGCAGCTGAGTAGAAACTCCTTTGACATCAAAAGGAGCATGATGGAAAGTCATGGAGATCATGCTTCTGGGAAAAAAGAAGAGCTACCAGACCAAAGGCACATCCAATCCACTGCTTATGTGATACCCACAGTCATAAATAAGTAAAAAAAGGAGATTCCAACACAGAAAGTGGTTTCTAAACTGAGAGGTACTTAGCATTTTCCAGGGGCAGGTGATTTATGGAGAGCCTGTCCTTGGGATTAGTGAGCTGGTTTCTTACACCCTTGTGGACAGACATCTTCTGCTGTAACAGCAACACAACTCATTGCATCAATGCTCAGCAAACACTGCACTGCAATTATGCATGGACTAAAACCAAAGGGGCAGGTGAGTTCTGGAGCACTCTTGCTTAAGGACATGGCGCTGAGCACTTCCATTGTCCCTCTCCACTAGGATCCACACATATATGCATCAGTGCACTGGTCTAAGGCCAGCAGAGGTGGCAACCCATGACAATGTCTTACCTCTGCAGGACATCAGATTTCATTATTCAGCTCCTCGCTAATTAACTCAAATACTCATCCAGGCTTTCTTATTCACCATGAGAGGCTGTAATATTTTCATCCTTGGAGAGATCCAAAACCTGGCTGTAGGGGGCCCTGGGCAAGCTGCTGTAGGTGAGCCTTGTTCAACCAGAGGGTCTCAGAGATCCCTGCCAATTTCACTTACTCTACAGAAGTCCTCCCCATGCAAACAACCAGCATTGACCATGTGCCATTACTCCAGAGAAGCAATCTGAGCTGCGCCTCCATGGGAGACTGACTTCTTTCATCCAGCCTTGAAGGCAGATTAAAGTAAGCAGCAATTCAGTGACAAATACCTGCTGCACTCAAAACTCACTTCTACCTCCCTTCAAATTCCCTGTCAAATCTGCAGCTTTTTCAAACTCCATACTTCAAATAGAATGATCTTCCATTAACCTGTCCTGGGCCCCAGCCCAACACCAAGCCAGCCTTGCCACTAGAGCGAGCAGTGGGTTCAGCCTTCTTCCCTTGCTTTGGCCCACCCCTAGCAGAACACATCTGTGCCTCATCTAAAACCACAAAGGAGTTATATTATGGCTCTCTGCCGGTGCCAGCAGAATGGCTGCTTGGAAAGTCTGGCTGCAGATGATGCCAAAAAAAAAGTGCAATTCACACCCTTGCCTTGAAAGGGGAATAAGCGACAAATTCTGCTCCTGTCCTGCTGCCAGCTGTAAGCCCATACTGGGAAAGTTTTCCAAGTAATGCTTCTGATTTAAGAGAATCACAGCTATTGTGTTCTGGTAAAATGAAAGACTGACTGACAAATCATCCGTGTGTTATTCTATGGGTCATTAAAATACAGCTTTATGACCCATTTTAGAAGAAGCAGCTACAACAACACAGAAAACAGGTTGTCAAGCTATTGGCTGTTTCACCAAATCAACTTGGCTGGAGAAGATGTTTAAGACTGTCAGATCCCACCATCACCCCATGACTGCCACGATCACCACTAAACCCCATGTCACTGAAGGCCTCATTAACACAGTTTTTGAACAATTCCAGAGATGGCAATTCCATCACTGCCCTGGGCAGCCTGTTCCAATGCCTGACTACCCTCTCTGTGAAGAAATCTTCCCTAATATCCAGCCTAAACCTCCCCCTGGTACAGCTTGAGGCCATTATCTCGTCTTATCCCTTGTTACTTGGGAAAAGAGACCAACTCCCACCTCACTCCAACCTCCTTTCAGATAGTTGCTGTACATAGTGATGAAGTTCCCCCTGAGCCGTCTCTTCTCCAGACTAAACACCCCAGTTCCCTGAGCTGCTCCTTGTAAGACTTGTGCTCCAGATCCTTCACCAGCTTTGTTGCCCTTCTCTGGCCCTGCTCCAGCACCTCAAATGTCTTTCTCATAGTGAGGAGCCCAGAACTAACACAGTATTGGAGGTGCAGCACAGGAGGATGATCACTGCTCTGGCCCTGCTGGCCACACTATTGCTGATACAGGCCAGGATACCATTGGCCTTCTTGGCTGCCTGGGCACAAGGTGGCTCATGTTCAGTGGCTGTCAGTCAGCACCCCCGGTCCCTTTTCTGCTGAGCAGCTTTCCAGCCACTCTGCCCCAAGCCTGGAATGCTGCAACTCTATGTTGTGTGTCTGATGCTATCCATTTTTTAACTCTTAAATTTTAAATGGCCCTTCTAAAAGTATTAGGTGCTAACCTAATTATGTTTCTAAAAACCTAATGTTTGGTGCATTAGGTTAGCAGCAATTCATTTAATACACTTCCTCCTCCCTATATGATAAGTAATTTTTACATTTGTTGGTTTTTAATAAGCAACCTTATGAAAGCTTGATTTTTATAAGAGTACACTCCAATTATTGCTTATTTGATTTGTGTGTGCAATATCCAGACTCAGAGCACACACATACAGAACCGGGTAATGCACAGACAATTTAGGCATGACAGCAGACAGATGCCTACTTCAAAGGGATTACCGAGGTGTACTACTGCAGCTTGCTTTGCACATTCATTCGGACCACAGCAAAACCCTCTCTTCATTTCTCCTGCCCAGAGCATCTCTGGGTTGAGCAGGACAGAAGGATGAGAGGGTGATTTATGTCAGCTACCGGGCACAAGCAAGGAGGGGATTTATAGAATAACCCTTTTCTCCTGCATGAGCCCAAAAAAAAGCTCTCTTGAAAGCTGGGACCCTGCAGGCAGGGACAGGGGTCTGAGGAGAGCCAAGCCCATAAGTGGCTTGAAGCCATGCCCTGCAAACCACCAACCCTCCCCATGGTTTACTTACTCCAGCCAAATCCTCCCAGCTCAATGGCTGTGGCTCCAGCAGAAGCTCATTAATTGCACATAATTAAACAGCAAATCACACTGATTTACCAACTGCATGTGGACCTAAATACTCCATGCAAACATATTCCACAATTGAGCAACTGCTAACTTACTGTTGATGCTAAGTAAATTGGATTTGTTGGGCTATTACCTCCTTGTGGGACACTCCAGAAAGGGCTCTTCACAGCACCAGCACATCTGTACTTCATATTTTACTTTTAAATGAAAGAAAATCCTACCTTTTTTTTTCAAAGCTCTCTTAACTTTGTCTTAAGATAATGGTGAACTAAAACAAAGAGTACAGATGATTTCCCACATAAATAGTCAAAAGTAAGAAGGTCTGTTCATATTTGATTCCCTTTATAATTCCACTACCCAAAATCCTATTACTGTCTTAATATTCCCACAACAGCAGCAGTTGGAAGAATAGCTTACTTCAAATTTTGCAGCTGCCCAAGTTTTAACTTTCCACTAGACAAGGGTTTCCACTTAGCCTAAAAACCTTATAACAAGTTTGCCATCTATTTTTTTTTTTATAGTCCCAGTCTGAGTGCTTACAAAAAGCATCTCTCCAAGCAGACCTAGAAAAGAAAAGCACTCGTGACAGATCCTGGCAGCAGAGGGCTGGGATATTTCTTGTTTAAATATTTCTTTTGTGGGGTTTTTTTGTTTGTTTGTTTGTTTGTTTTTTTTTTTTTTTTTTTAAATCAGTGGTTTGGTT
>NDXB01000731.1:32312-43383 GCA_002631895.1 Agapornis roseicollis
TTTTTTTTTTTTTTATTGACAGCTTCTGATCAACACCCACAAGAATTTGATATAGTTCTCATGAATAGTAAATAAGGATCTTCCTCTTGTGGATCATTACTCAGATAATACTCAAGTTTACACCATTTGCTTAGCCTCTTTAGAATTAGTTGAATATCTGGGAAAAATACTCACATGCTCAATTAATGAATCCAATTAAGACATGGTCTCATCGCAAGTACATTTACTCTATAATCCCACTATATCAAATGAAGTAAAAAATTAAATGATTGAGAAATCAGCTAAATTCTGAATTGATAAAATCTGATAAGGAGCAATAATCTAAATCACAGGTTCCAGCTCCTTTTCAAACTGGGAACCTGTCACTAGTGGGGCCCCCCAGGGATCAATAATGGGCCAAACACTGATTATTATCTTAATAAGTGATCTGGAAGGTAGGATCAAGTGTACACCACATTCCAGTATTTAAGGGTGGCAATAAAGATGAAGACTCCATTTTACAAGGTATCACATGGAAAAGATGAGGGGTAATGGGCACGTTACTACTATAGAGATTCCAGGTGGACAGAAAAGGAAAATTTTTTACAATGAGAACAATCAGCCTTTGGAATAATCTTCCCAGGGAAGTGATGGATTCACCTACACTTTTGAGATTCAGCTGGACAGGGTGCTGGGCCATTTTGTCTAGACCACGGTTTTTCCTAAATAGTCTGAACCACATGATCATTGAGGTCCCTTCCATACTGGTATTCTACAATTCTGTGATTCCATGAAGATACAATTAAGGGAACAATAAAATTAATAAAAAAAGAAAAATAAGCTAGAAGTAAGGTATTCAAAAGGAAATAACGGCACAGATAAAAGTGGATTGGTTTGAGAACAGGTTTTTAGATCAACAACACTGTCTTCTGTAGTGACCTTGCCATGCTAACAAAGACTGAATCAAAAGAAAGCAGGATCAGAACACAGGAATTAGTTTGGGATCAGAACAGTAAAAAACACTGTTATTTTCTATATGAAGGAGTCCTGGTTTTCTGTTTTTATTTACTGCAGTTCTGACTTGCTCTTTTTTTTTCCAAGGGAAAAAAAAAAAGCTTGCCTCCCAGGCTTGCCAGTCACGATACATCTTATTGGAAAAGGCGTCTTAATGTGGATTTAAATTAGCATGCAGCGTGAACAGCTTCAAAAAGTTCTACAAACATGTTGGAATCCTGATACTTTCCTGACCTAGCAATGTGTTTCGCTTCCAGCTCCCAGAAAATAAACAGTGTGAGACTGAACACAGCAAAATAAGACGTTCATAGATTTTTTCTTCCACAAATTCAATCAATGCTTGTTCATATAAATGAAGCAGAAAGGTGCTACTCCCAGGATGTTTTCTCCAGAGGAAATGGAAGGACACTGGGGAAAAAAACCCACAGCTGTAAGGTGGAAAGACGCATGGTGGAGGGATGCAATGCATCACTCTTTTCTGTGACACAGGACACAGGCAACTCTTGCAATCACTCATCAAACTACCATCAGTTCTTTATAAAATTTTATTTTACCTTGAATGTCAAGCATATTACCAACCTCTGATAGCAGGACAACAGAAAAACAACACATTAGAAAAAGCCACTTATAAAGCACCGGTTAAGATCAATACAAAACTCTGCCTTAACTTAAGAAACAGATTTTAAATTCTCATGGGAATTATGCCTTTGCTCTTTATGTAAAAGCAAGCAATACACCTCACTAGCAAAGCATACAATGAAAACTACACATAGCTCGCTTAAAATGCAAAAGGAATCAGCATAACAAACACTGCATCAGCCAGCAGTTAGACCTTTCCTGTAAACCTGCTTCTCTGGTTTGGCAACTGCAGTTCTTGGGGAGAAACAGCAAAGGGTGTATAACTTAATTACACAGAACTGTTACATCAGGGTTATGCAAGCATTTTTAAATGTTTATCTCAGTCAAATCATAGCTACAAGTGAGCTAATAACAGCTGGGGGGAGTATTCTTTTTTAATACCATTTTTATATAAATTGAATCACCCACATGGAACCTTTTTGACCTTTTGCAGCTGATAGTACAGAAAACGTGGCCCTACTGAACCAGTAGTTTCACCTTTGTATTTCACCTTGGTTTTAAAGCAGAGTTTTATGGCAAATAGGTGATATTGCTTGCATAATAAGTCCAAATATATATATCTTAATTTATAAAACTCTGATATATGCTTTTGCTCACAGAACACTGAGCTATGACATCTGAAATGTACACAAGCCAGTAAGATTCACACACACATGAAGTCAAAGCCAGACACATTCTTTCAAATACTGTTTATGTTGGCTGCATGTGAAAAATTTCACAGTAATTTATACCTGACCAATACCAATTAAGGCCTAATCCTGATCCCAATGGTGTCTCCAGCAATTTTGCAAAAGACTTCAGTAGTAACAGGAGTATAATAGGACACTTAAATACTAAAAATCAAATACTATAGTTAATTTTTCTCCTATTAAAACTGGTGATCTCTTTAAAACCAATAGAGATACAGTTGACACAAGTTGTAAAAAATTCTTGGAATCCCTTTTCTAAAGGAATGTATAGCATTTGGGATCTTTATTTTTAATGTTTATAATGTCAGAGGTACTTCTGTTCTGGCTTATGGGATTATTGCTGGTCACCTTCCTGAGACTTGAAAGACCATAAAAGACAAGCACCATTCCTATTCCTCTAAATTATTGTATCACAAATTAATAATTTGGTCCCTTTCTGAATGGATCTCTCCCCACAATTACACTAAAACACAGTGATGGGTCACACATTCCAGGTGGTCCAACTGGTCCTGGAATCCCCGGACTACCACGATCTCCATCTTTACCGGGCTGTCCACGCTCTCCAGGACGTCCTTCCTTACTCATACCCGGCGGACCTTCAGGACCTTTATGACACACATGCAGTAAACAAATACATTATACAGTATTCATATTAAAATGAAAACAAGAGCAACCATGGACCCAAACCCTGCCAGCACTTTGCAAAGTGAAAACTTAATTTTCTAAAAAAGAC
Organism: Agapornis roseicollis; assembly: GCA_002631895.1. Taxonomy (NCBI): domain Eukaryota; kingdom Metazoa; phylum Chordata; class Aves; order Psittaciformes; family Psittacidae; genus Agapornis; species Agapornis roseicollis. Next base: position 35,367 of record NDXB01000731.1, read on the forward strand.
ACTTCTTGTCACAAATCACGTATATATTTACATAAACAACATCGTACCTTAATTAACACCTTTTTTCTTAAAGCACATGGAAAACACTTTAAATAAAAATAGCTTTCAAAAGGAAATATAAACATCTACTTTAGCACACTGTTATGCTTTATCATATAATTGTGAACCACCATGGCAGAGTCCTCCTAATTCTATTCATTTCTATGGCTTTGGATCAGGCCCTAATATCTCTTCCAAAAGCTCAACTTTGCATTTTGCATGAATACGCTGTTGTTAGAAAGAACAGTTTCCTTCACTAAACAATGCTTACAAGTCACAGGATTATATCAGGGCTCAGTTTTCAGACAATGGCTGGCTTCAAGATACATCTATGAAGAAACAGCAGTCTTGGATACCAATCTCTACTAAACCTATCTCATATTAAATAATGTGTTTTATGACAATTTAAAGGACATGTAAGAGACAGAAATTAGCCATAAAACATATATGGCAATTAAGAGGTGTAATAATTATCTCCATTTTTTAAAAAATTATATCAACACTTTTTCAAAACCACGTGTTTGGTTTTTTTTAATTATTAACATGCACTGAATCTGCACATCTGAACCACCCCTCACCTGGAGGTCCTGGGGGGCCTTGGATTCCAGGAGCCCCAATTCCTTGATTTCCTTTTGCGCCATTTTTCCCTGGCAGTCCTGTGAATTAGCAAACACACGTATATCTGTCATATTTGAAAAATCATGGCAGTCAGCGGAAGTTCCAAACGACTGGAAAAAAGGGAAATATAAACCCCATTTTCAAGAAGGGAAAATGGATGACGCGGGGAACTACAGAGCAGTCAGTCTCACCGCTATGCCTGGCAAAATCTTGGAGCAGATTCTCCTGGAAGGCATGCTAAGGCACATGAAAACAACAAGGTGCTTGGTGGCAGCCAGCATGGCTTCACTAGGGGGAAATCCTGCCTGACCAATTTGGTGGCATTCTATGATGGGGCTACGGAACTGATGGACAGGGGTAGAGCAGTTGATGTCATCTACCTGGACTTGTGCAAAGCATTCAACACTGTCCCACATGACATCCTTGTCTCTAAATTGGAGAGACATCAATTTGATAGGTGGGGCACTTGGTGGATAAAGAACTGGTTGGATGGCCACACGCAAACAGTTGTGGTCAATGGCTCAATGTCTGGCTGGAGGCCAGTAACGAGTGGTGTCCCACAGGGATTGGTGTTGGGACCAGTCTTGTTTAACATCTTTGTTGCTGACATGGACAGTGGGATTGAGTGCACCCTCAGCAAGTTTGCCAATGACACCAAGCTGTGTGGTTTGCTGGATATGCTGGAGGGAAGGAATGCCATCCAGAGGGACCTTGACACGCTTGTGAGGCGGGCTGATGAAGTTCAACCATGATAGGTGCAAGGTCCTACACCTGGGTCGGAGCAATCCCAGGCACAGCTACAGGTTGGGCGAGATTGAGAGCAGCCCTGAGGAGGAGGACTTGGGGGTGGTGGGTGGTGAGAAAATGAACATGAGCTGACTTCAGTGTGTGCTTGCAGCCCAGAAATCCAACCGTATGCTGGGCTGCCTCAAAAGGAGCGTGACCAGCAGGTTGAAGGAGGTGATCCTGCCTCTCTACTCTGCTCTCATGAGACCTCACCTGGAGTATTGTGTGCAGTTCTGGTGTCCTCAACATAAAAAGGACATGGAAGTGTTGGAATAAGTCCAGAGGAGGCCACAACGATGATCAGGGGGCTGGAGCACCTCCTGCATGAAGACAGGCTGGGAAAGTTGGGACTCTTCAGCCTGGGGAAGAGAAGGCTGCGTGGAGACCTCATATTAGCCTTCCGGTATCTGAAGGGGGCCTATAGGGATGCTGGGGAGGCACTCTTCATTACGGACTGTAGTGACAGGACAGAGGGTAATGGGTTCAAACTTATACAGGGAAGGTTTAGATCAGATCTAAGGGAGAAATTCTTTGATGTTAGGGTGGTGAGATGCTGGAATGGGTTGGCCAGGGAGGTTGTGAGTGCTCCATCCCTGGCAGTGTTCAAGGCCAGGTTGGATGAAGCCTTGGGTGGCACGGTTTAGTGTGAGGTGTTCCTGCTTATGGCAGGGGGGTTGGAACTAGATGATCTTAAGGTCCTTTCCAACCTAACTATGATTCTATGATGCTATAATCTTTGCACACTAAGAATATTTTCACCCAATGAATTAGGAATTCAGCATTTGATAAAGCTTCTTAAATAAAAAGAGGCAATAATTCAAAAACAAAAAAGTGGGATGTAAAATAAGCATTTCTTTGTGACCTGCACAGCATAACTTGTTTCTAAATTATCCTTATTTCTACTGAATTAAGAGGTGATGTAGCACGTGACACACACACTGCCACTGAGTTGATGGAATAGATGAAGTGCAATTGAGAAATTTGCTGTCATTGCCTTTCCATTGTCAAAGTTTTTAAGATGTTCTGTGAACGAAGTTTAAGGTATTCATTACAGTTCCTCTAGAATGCGGAATGTATAGACAATCATCTTCTACAACATATGGCAGAATTAAATCTCCATCAAAGAAACACTGAGAGGGGAAAATATGTATTCTCTTACAATATCTAAAAACCCATCAGTTTCTTCAGATATCTCTTTTCCCAACTCTAACAGAATAGCCAGAACTTTAAGTGCCACATCCAGAGGAAATCTGCACATTCTCCTATTGCAGATGAAATTATAAAAGCACTGCAGAAAAATCATTACATCCAAAATTAATCTGATGTGCTAGGTCATAGTTAATAAGTCACAAAGAAAGCAAATATTTACCAAACATTTGCCTGCCTACACCTGGCACATTACTAGTTAGGTGTATTTCATACAGTTTTCCTGATTAATTTGATACCATAGGAAACAGAGGTGATGCTGGGACCAGTTACCAAGTTACGAACTTCACGAAGTCTCTTGATCTAGTTGCAGACTATGTATGCATGCTTAAAGCTTGCAAATATATACAGAAATCAGCTGGAATGCTCTGGTGGATGATTTACCTGAAAGTGTAAATGTTAGCTTTCCTAAAAAGAAATCAGAATATTTAAGAAGAGCATGAAGGAAGGAGTAAAAGTCTTTGTCAATTAAAAAGAACAAAAGGAGAAAACCCCAGGAAATCAGAGTGAGCATAAAGTTTGTTACATGCCTAAAATCAGCCTATAGGGTAGCAGGTACTGAACAGCTAGTGAATAAATACCGTTCCTTAAAACAGCAGAAACCGACATTTGGAAGAAACCAGAAAACATGGAAATGTTGAAATCTATTTGATCTATACAAAATAATCTAAATGCAGTTAAAAATATTTATGTGAGACTAAGAACTCAGTAAAATGACCAAAGCAAAGTTTGGCTATAGCAGAACACTAGCTATCTCGTTGCATTCTTGTATTTTATCTTCTTCTGACATGCATTCTTTGTAAGCAGTGAAACATTCACACTGCACCATGTCCTCAGTTATACTTTGTGATACCAACCCACCTCTTCCCTTAGTTTACCCTGCACTAATCCCATGCAAAATTCAAAGGAGAAAACAAAGTCATAAAGGCAACTAGCACCATGACACATGCACACAGTACCTCTTGTCCCACGAGCCCCGGGGCGACCCGGGATGCCCATCAGCCCTGGAATGCCATCATTTCCTGGTAAACCAGGAAACCCTCTTGGACCTTCAGGGCCTCTTGGACCTGGTGGTCCTGGAAGTCCTTGGGAAGTGCTTTGAGATTGACAGTGGTTACAGTTTTGCAGCCTTCCACTCTGGAGGATGGCAGGCAACTGGGCTGGAATAATTCAAACAAAAAATTGTTAAGAGTGTTGGAACAATTAGATATAAAAATATTTCCCCTAGTCACTCATACAAGACCAGCTTCTTCTCTTTAGAGAATATGATACCTTTAGGCAACAAGATGGTAAAGAATGGAACCTGTGGAATAAATTTCCACACCTGTAGAAAAACTATCAATCAACAATGTCAATTTTGCTTTCAAGAAAGTACCTTTATAGAATCATAGAATAGTTAGGGTTGGACAGGATCTTGAGATCATCTACTTCCAACACACTTGTTATGGGCAGGAACGCCTCACACTAGACCATGCTGTCCGAGGCTCTGTCCAATGTAGCCTTGAACACTGACAGGGATGGAACATTAGATGATCTTAAGGTCCTTTCCAACCCTAACTATTCTATGATTCTATGACTCACAACTTCCTTGGGCAACCTGTTCCAGTGCCCCACCATCCTCACAGTAAAGAAATTCTTCCTTATATCCGATCTAAACGTCTTATGTTTAAGTTTTAACCTGTTGCCCCTTGTCCTGCCGCTACAGTCCCTAATGAAGAGTCCCCCCCCAGCATCCCTATAGGCCCCCTTCAGATACTGGAAGGCTTCTATGAGGTCTCCACGCAGCCTTCTCTTCTCCAGGCTGAACAGCCCCAATTTTCTTGGCTTGTCTTCATATGGGGGATGCTCCAGCCCCTTGATTATCCTCATGGCCCTAAATGTATATTTATTATAATTATATTTGTATTATAATTATCAGAAAACTTCTTTAAACACTTCTTTAAACAAGGGAAAAAGAGTAAAGAGGGTTTCAAACTTACTTCTCAGCACATCTGAGCACACCTGTCGAATAAATTCTTCTGAAAATTCTCGTGCCTGAATTGAACAGAGAACAGTTAGAAAAACAGACAGTATGCATTTGTTTGGGGGCTTCAAGGCACCCAAAATGACAAGTCTGAGGTCCGATACATACTGGTTTTCCATCTGATCCAGGTGGTCCCGGGGGTCCTCTATCTCCCGGCTGACCTCTGAGACCAGAAGGTCCAACCAAACCTGGCAGACCAGGTTCTCCTTTTTGACCATTGATGCCTCGAATGCCTGGATCTCCTTTCTCACCCTTCTAGAATGGAAACCAATGAAAAGCCAATCATATCTTCACAGACCATTGAGAAGCTAGATAGCACCAAACACACAAATTCTGAGAAAATCTTCACTGATTATCCCCATAAAATTAATATAAGTTGTCACTGAAAATTAACTTGATACTGATGAGATTATTTGACTTAAATTTATGGAAGTTTTCACCTTCTTTAATAACTGTGTCTGATACGATTATTTACCAGATATAACTAGAAATAAACTAGCATTTGTTTGCTTGTTTGTTTTCCACTTTAAGGACCCATTTTAATTAATAATTAATACAAACTAAAATAGTCTTCCGAATTAGCATATAGAAAGGCTATTCATTTTTTCATGGGAATTAGATCATTTGTTACAGTACATTAACATCCTTAGAAGGCTGGATAATTAGAATTGAAATTCTGGCATCACTGAAGTTCTTGGCAGACTTCCTGTAATAATCAAGATTTTTACCCCATGATATTAGCATATAAGACAAAGGAAAAAAGCAGTTTTTATTTTAGGTAGGGTACCTATATATACATATGACTAATAACAATTGTAGACCATTTGCTTCACTGGTAAAGGTTAAAATACTATTGGAAAATATTTTGATTATCTTCATCAAAGTAATTGTTTTTCTACATATAGAATTAGCTATTGCAATAGTTCAAGTGGAACTCCTTCCTGTGCTGGAGCCAACAAGCCATCAGTACAATGCAATTTGGTACGGGATCAAGACTAAAGTTAGCATACTATGTTTGCTCCCTGTTGAGATTTTCCTTCCATTTTTGCACAGCTTCTGCATAATGTTAATAGTTGCTTCAAAATTTTCTTTTACCCTTTCCAACCATCAAAGATGGAATTATGGAAATAAGGCAGCAATCTGACAAAACTTACTGGAGCAAATAATGCAAATTTAAGAAGCACTCAGGCAGTCTCCATAAACCTACACTGAATTTTAAGTTATGGTATTTATATTGGTTTGTATTATTCTATATAGTACTTATCAAAATTATTTACATCAGGAAAAATTCAAAGCTTTCTGGCTTGATCTGAATGAATAGCAATGCCCAGGGCTGTCCACATGACAGGGTTGCAAGCTTCAGATTCAGTATTGGATTACTCAATCTTATGCAGACAGCCAGCCGCTAAAGTGAGGCAGGTAGTTTTATCTCTTAAAAAAAAAAAAAAGAGAAATTATACAAAATGTGACAGATGTCAGTCAAGTGACTGAGAGTACTGCTGGAAAGGTGTTCTACCAGTAAGATGGCTTGCATGAACTGAACAGCAATCCATACCCTCTTCCCACTTCAGAAGTTCTACACTAACTCAGAACTGACTTTTTCCAAGGATGTATATGTATTTTATTTCCTGGATACAGTCCATTTGAATGCTGGAGTCATAGAATTTATACTCTTAGTTACACCATGTAGACTTGTACTTGTTCATTTCTGTTATCTAATTAGAAATGTTTTCTTTTATTTAACAAGGTCAGCAAGGCTCAGCTGCCTAGGGCTATACTAGAGACTGTATGTGCTGGGATCTGAAAATCATGCTGTTGCTGTAGCTAGAAGTTGTTTGGTTTAATTTTAATTACTTTTACAACTATGGACTATGTTTACATAAAGACATCTGACTTGCAAGCTGATTTAATTGGACTAAATGTTAAAAGGCCTACAAAGCATTAAGAACCAGTGAAATATTGTAAAAGTGGCACCAACTCTAGAAAAACATTACAGGCCAGAAACCAGTACAGAAAAAGCAGGACAAAATGCTGGAATCATCAGCACAACTGCCTGCAGAACTTGCCAAAAAGTAAATTAAACTGTTGAGAGAACGTTTTCTGCAGTATACCTTGGCCTTGTAACACTCAGCCACATCCCATGTGTGGCATTGCTTTATAACCATTGCTATTAGCAAAAAAAATAAAAAGAAAGGAAAAGTGCTCAGTAAGTGCTGAGAATTACAGAGTGAAGAAACTTCTTATTGAGGAGTCAGAGTCCAACAGAAGACAACATATTTTATAAAAGTGTAAATTCATTTTATAGGTCTGATAAGTAAATACCATGGCATCATTATACCTTGGTGTAGAGTAAGAATTATTTTTTATTTATTTATTATAAGAATTAGTAGTATTAAAAGGATTTTTTAGAAGCAGTTATTATTACTATGATTTCCAATACTTAAAAAAGCTAGCTCTATAGTATGGAAACAGGATGCAAACACATATTTTACAGATTTACACATAATCTGCAAAGAAATGGAAATAATTTTGTAATACTATATTTGTCATTACTTACCTCTCCTCTTTCTCCACTCAGTCCTTCTAGTCCCTTTAGGAATTAATAGGAAAAAAACCAAAACAGAACAAGCTTAGCCAAATTACTTGAAATAAAAAAGATAGCATTTTTGTCTTTTGTTTTCAAGAAGTAATAACAAATGTCAATTTTTAAAGATTCTCTGATTGCTATTTATACAAAAAAACCCAAACTGTATAGAAGGATGGAAAATGTATATCATGGTGAATTAAAACTTTAATAATACTTTCAATATCATATACCAAAAGGATAATTTGGGAATATATCATACATGTTATAAACAAATAGACATAATATAGACATACAGACAAAAGAAATAAAATTGTGTTCTAGCAAAAGGAAAAACTTGATTTTACCTGTTTAATACCATCTCACTTGGCAGATATCAAGTTCAGTGCATTTGAAATGCAAAGTCAGTTTGAAAGCCAGACTTTGCATGTTGGCAAATTATTTCACTATCATTTCAGCCACATAGTTCAACGGTGTTATTAAGTTCCATGTTAAGATAGTAGTTCAGCACAGACTTTTTCACTTTTCTGAGCAAGAGAATGCTGTTATGAGCAAGAGAATGCACCTTTGAGAAGTCCTGAAGGTCTGACAAACCTTGGAAAGACCTAGTGCTGTCTACCAGAAGTATTTGAATGACTGTTTCTTTGGTTGCTGACCAAACCAGATAAGCAAGGGAAGCAATTTTAGACCAAGCATGGATTATTTTTTCAGCTTTCTCCAGGGAAAAAAAAAAAAAAAAAAAAAAAAATATTATATTATTT
>NDXB01000731.1:43484-58865 GCA_002631895.1 Agapornis roseicollis
AAAAAAAAAAAAAAAAAGGAATTCAGTTTCATCATTCTATCTGGAAAAAATATTTAATGTTTTCTTTCGCTTTGTTTTATGCTATGACTAAAATAATAAATATATGAAACATTTCTCCATTATTTGCAAAAATGATAAAACAAAGTTTAATTTGCAAAATGTTAGAGTTGGACACTACATTTGGTTAAAATCAGTGATCAGCCTTTTAGTTTAAACTATTTCTTAAAAAAAATATCTGCTCAGCTTTACTACTGGATTCATGTCAATTTACATACCCCTGAGAGTGATAAAATTAAACTAACATTCAGTGTGGATCTCCTGCCCGTGCCTCAGTGGAACCAGCTCCTTCTGGCTAGACAGGAAGCTGTATCCATGTTGTAATTCTGAAAAAAGCAACCATGACTCCCTTCCAAGTCTCATTTTAGGTATGTACCCCTGACAAATACTTCTTTGTTTAGACATGGCATAGACAATGGAGTTAACAAGTATTTATAAATACTAACAGTTATTTGCTGTGGTGTAACAAGATGGCCAACTGTGACACAATTAGAATACATTGGCCCAGAGTTAAAGAGAAACAATTGGATCTCACGGATTTTCAGCTGAAACAGGAAACATCTGCAATTTATGTGTGCAGAAGATGTCAATAACGCTCCTACTATAGCCTAGGAGGTAACCAACTACATGAAAGTGTAGCATGGCACATGCAAAATCTTAACAACTGAAACATCACTCTTACAGGCTTTACACAGAAGCCACTTTGTGCTGTTATCTGCATTTTATATTTATAGTTGTTTCATGAAAATTTTCTATGTTTAAGGACTTCATAAAATACTCCAGAAAAATGTACTTCTGGTCTGCTTCTCAATATATATCCCAGAACCTCAGAAACATGTAGGCTGGAAGAGAGACTTCCATGGCTTCAACTTCTTTTTCAGAACAGATCCAGCTACAGCAGGCTGCTCAATGCCCTGTCCAGACAGGTTTTGTCACAGCCGCTATAAGCAGCCTTCTCCAAAAGCAAAATTCTTCTGGGATTTCCTTCTTTCCAATTTGTGCCCATTTCCTCCTGTCCTTCCACTGTTCACAGCTGAAAAAAAGTATGGCTCCATCTTCTCTGTGTCATGCTTATTTTAAAAATATTAAGGTTATTTAAGAGGAAATTTATATAACTATGTAATCACTTTATGCATAACTACATATCACCTGATGCAAAGATGTATCCTTATTGATGGAAATAACCTTAAGAAACATAGATGAATCATGGCTCTCTTCAATGAGGATTCCTATTAGAACAGTACCTGTAAGCCTGGATTTCCTTGTCTTCCCTTTTCTCCTTTCAGTCCCTTCACAAAAGAAGCACATGTTCTTAAAATACACATTTATCTGGGAGACATAATTAAACTATCAAAAATAACAAAAACAGGTAAAATCTCATCCTAAACCAGGCCAAATCAATCTGAAAAGTTACTCTTTAAGAGTTCAGACCAGAAATTGCAGAAGGATAAAATTTCTACTCTGAACACAGAGGAGCTAAATTAGGATCTGGATTGTAACATGAATTTTTTTGTTTGTTTGGTTTAGGTATTTCTGTGACTTTTAGATAACAAGGTAACTCATTGGAATACAGCAGGTAGGCAGCTGCTACTGCCCAAGCAAACCTTCTGTGGAGCTTAATTTTAAAAAAAGAAAAAGCTCCTGAATGAACACCTCAGACTTGTAATATGAGTATTGCCGGATGGTTTCATTAGAAACAAAGTTGAGTACCTGCATACCATTTTCACCTTGGTTTCCTTTGTCCCCCTGTAAAATATTAGAAGTCTCCATTGTAACTTGAGCCATCTCAGAGATATGTAGTCTGTATTTCAACATAGTAAATACAAAAGAAGCATCTAATAGCTCTTATTTATACGACTGAAAACAAATCAGTTTGTCCCCATGTATACAAACACTGAGAAAAGTACAGGAAGTTATACTAAGAAGGGAATCTGTCACAGAACTGTCAAAAAGAAAAGAGAACACTCATATACCAAGTTCAAATTAAAAAAAAATACAAGACAAAGAGGTGGAAAATCCAGCATGATTTTATCCACTCAGTGTATGGGAATGAAAAGGATGGAGGCACAGAAGAGGAGCAGTATTGCTGATGGGTTAAATTTCATCTGAAATATAACACTAAGTATGCTTGCCTTCACCCATAGAGAAGTGAGTATAAATAACTTCTGTAATACTTATTATAAGCCCATTGAATGCAGAAGTTACACATGACATGCCAAAGAAAAAGCACCTTTTTCATCAGAAAAAAATAAAATTATATTTTGCTCCAGTTATTATGGAAGCCTCCACAAAAGACTGTACAATAGACTTTTAGAGATGTGGCACTTGCTAGAAGATATAAAATATAGAACCATGGATCATACTATTATGTACTATAATTCATAATGGAAATTTTATTAATACCCATGTCATAGTATTTTATGTTAACAGATTCTCCACTTAGGCCGCCCTCTATAAAAAATGTTTTCCCACAGAATGGGCCTTCCAAAATATACCAACTATTCTCTAATAATAATGGTGTATTTAGGAGAAGGAGTTCCTTTAATAACGATCACTTGTAAGAAAAGCACTTCCAATAAAGATGAAATTAATGTAAAACTGGAAAGAAACCTTACCTTTATACCCTGGGTACCAGGAATACCTGGGTAGCCTGGTTCACCTGGAGCCCCTGGTATTCCTAGTTCTCCCTGAATAATACAATAACTCTGTTTCAGTGATGTGCTCTGTAAAAACATGTATTTCATGTATTCTCAATACACTACACACTTTCACTATGATATTTCAAAATTTTGTAACTGAGGCTGATTGAAATGTCTGAAGAATTCATGAAGGGATGTTGAATACAGAGAAGCCACAAAAAAGACTCCTAACTTTTAGCTTCCATTTTCCAGTATCTGTCTTTTTTAATTGCCTTTCAACATAGTTAATATTGATTTTTCAAAATACACAAAACTATCTGAAGTAATGTCAATGTTTTCAGGTTTGAACTTCATGAACAGCTGACTTACATTGCCTAAAATCTAGTATAAAATTAGTAAGAATCAAATGGATTCTGATGCAATTTTATTTTAGATACTGTTTTATATTGAAATAAAATGCTTGTAACTGATCATGGAAAATCATGGAAAATCAGTATATCATGGAGAAGTAAATTAATCCCTTCTTTAACTAAAGTACTTACAGATTCATATTTACCTTGGCTCCTGGTGATCCTAGTTTCCCCTGCATTCCAGGTTCTCCTTTATCACCCTATATAACAACATAAGAGTGTGGCTGATAGATCCATATGTTTTATCAGATGTGGTATGACTAGCAAACAAAAACAGACACTACTGGGAAATTTGCTCTTAAAAATACGCACAGGTAGTGACTGAAAGGCTAAAGTTCTGCTCCCTTACATTAAACCTGAAGTTTCAACCTTCTCACAGGAAAGATGGGATGCAGTTGACAAAATGTGATCTGCGAGCCTTTGCTCACTTGTCCCTTCTCTACTTGCCTAATTTCCCTTGCTCAGTCATAAAATGTTTGTGTATTGACTTCATATTTCCACCATCTTATTTAATAAAACTCTGAGAATCCTCAGACCTGTCTAAGCCAAAATATCTATCTATGTTTTGGTTTTTATTATAGCCTATGGAATTGAATATACTCGGCACAAGGATTTTCATTCAAATCTAAGAATTATTGATTACATCATAATGCTTTTGCATAAGAATGAGGTTATTAAGGATGATTCAGAGAGAATCAGCCTGTATTCTGAATGAGAGATAAAAAGCAAACACATTCTTCACAAATTAAAATAAAGTCAATTCATTTTAATCATTTCATAGAGATTCAATCTTCTTGACCATAGCAAACATTGACCCTTTTGAGAAATGTTAGCTTCAGTATACAATTTTAAATAAATAAATACTTTTGGATATAAAATTATGCATGTGTGGAAACTGAGTTAAATGTAAATATAAAATTCAGGAAATAGATTCTAGATTCCTATATTTTCTCTAGGACATAAAATTTGGTGCTTACTGACCAGAACTCGGAGCAAATTAAAAGGTTACACTAACAGATGTGGATTTATAATATCTCTTCTGGTTTCTGAGAACATGGGTCAAATTAATTCTTGCTGTAGCTGCAGTGCAATCAAAAAAGTTACATCTGAAATAAATTTGGCTCCTTGGGTGGAAAAAGCACCACATAGCATTTTTTAACACAACTAAAATATAAATAAATGTAACATAGGCAGAAAGTTCTGATGTATACTGAGAATTATCTGGCTCCCAACACTGCAGAACACTTTCCAGGACTCAAAACTGAAACAATGTCTCATGACCATTTTTGCAGTTGTTTCAAACCTCATGGGATGACAGGCACCATATATTGAGCTATATTAAGCTGTCTTGAGACTGAACTATCATGTAAGGTAATACAGGGAAATTCATACAGCAAGTCACCAATATTTAATATGCAAAAACATGAGCTGTAAAATCCTGGTGTTTTGTCATCTCTCAAGCAGTCATTCATCAAATCACAAGCAAATTAATACAAACATTTACCTTAGGCCCAGGAGCACCAGGTAGACCAAATGAGCCTTCTGGTCCCATCAAACCCTATGTATTTGTGAAAAAGACAATGACATTTCTGTACTAATCTAGAGGAACAATGTCTTCAGTATAGTATTAGTATGATTAGTATTAGCAGTATATTACCATAGCGAAATAAGTAGACCAGGAAACATAATGTCTCATCCTATCGCAATGCAGGTTGTAGCTCTGATATAGTACAGTGGATTATTTAGACCTTCTATGGCCTAAGGAAGGGCTACTGTTCAATGGAAAAAAACATGCAGGAAAAAAGCACAGCACTGCCATGAAGTATTCCTGAGAGAAAGAATTCTGCAACTCAAAACCCTGTCTGTGTGATTTAATCTTTAACATATTCTTAATATGTCCTTAGCTATAATTGAAAGTGACACAAGAGTTCCTTAGTTTCCATGTAGGGTTCCCAAAACCAGCAAAAGTATATGTGGCATTTCATAATTCTCTTCCTTTTTTCCAACTGTGCGTCCCTCAAAGGCTGCCATGCTTTGACTGCTTTAGAAAACTTCAGAGATTTACTGAAGCAGTTAACTTGGGGGCCACACATTTGCAACTTCTGTAGAATCTTCAGGATTGAATTGTTCATTCAAGAACCCAATAGCTTGACACTTTGACACATGCAAAAAGCTAGAACATTGCCACAACAGTCCCTTGGACTCTTCTCAAGGAAACATGGTGACAAAGCCATATTTAGTTGTCTTTGTTCCACACATAAAATAAGAGGTATACCCCGAAAGATAATCAGCTATAAGAATGTACTTAAGACACAGCATAAAACAAAAGCATAATAACACATAAAGTCAAACAATTAAATAACCCCTGGAAACCTAACTTCTCATAGAATTTTGGCAATGATTCTAATTGATAGCATGTTCAAAACCTACTGTTCTTATTGTTATTTAATCTCTGCTTTCATACAGAAAAACACAATCACCTTCTGTACAGTACTAAATGCTAGCAACTATTCAGTTCCATGAAGTTACTGAGGTCTGCTTCCACTCATACCCTAAGAGACAGTATATTCTCATGAACTATTTGCATGCGGCCTATGTTCAGCACCAGCTTTGTTACAGCAAGCATAAGAAAATATTTATTTGGCTTGGAACCAAACCTTGATTATATTAAGAATGCCTGAATGCACTTGCACATCAGACCTGCTTCTTCACTTGTTCTCTTTTTATTTACAAAACAAAATAATGTTTTATTAATTTTCATTTTTCTGTAAGGCTTAATTCAATTTGGCTGTTTCAAATAAATTCTCAAGTTATATACTGACCACCTCACTTCTGAAATACAGATGTCTTCATTGTGTGGTCTTTTCTGCATTCCTTGAATGCTACCTTCCTTTTGCAAAAACCATTGTGAAATTATTATTTTCTTCTCCTTGGGTCCTGCTCTGCGCTCCTTACTAGCACATGAATCAATACAGAAAAACAAGCACAAGTTTGGGGAGGGACAGTGGGAAGGAATGAGAAATCCAATTAGGGGATTTCTGGCTCTTTTCTCATTGCCATATCAGTGTTGCTTTGTGTTTCAAGCTATGTAATACACTGAGAGCCCACCCTCTAACAGCTCCACACTAGATCACTTCCAGTTTATGCACACACCAGCCCTTGGATAACAAAAGTGATAAATGTTCATCACAAATGTCCCTCATTCATTTATATTATATAAAGTAGAAATACTGTGTGGACAGAATAGCTGTTGCTTTTTTTTTTTTTGCTTGGGTTTGTCTATACCCATATTAACCTGCAAACATCTGCTGGAGATGGCAAACCAAAAAATATATTTAGTATAATTAAGGATCAGGCATACATCTGCAGAAAAGGGAGAAATAAACCCCAGTTGTCCTGGCTTCCTTTCCTGCACTTTCATTACTAGACCATATTTAACATATTTCATTTTTAAAACTACAGGAAGACAACTACATGAAATCAATACACTGCAAGAAAACTCTGAGATGTAACACAGGAAAAGCTTGAGAACTTTGTCTGAACACTAGCGCATGTAAAATTAAAAGAGAAGAGCATGTCCTGAATAAAAATAAATAACAATTCAAGGACATAAAATGTAGCAATACACCCCCATTTTCCAGAGCTGACATTATTTATGTGGCAGATAAATGAATAAATTATCGATGCTGGCAATGTAATGGGGATAGTTATTACTGAAGAAGAACTTGTTACTCAAGAATTTCCCCAAGGTATTAATAGACCATCCACAAGCTTTCCATCTGTTTTTTCTGGAACAAACATATTCAGCCTGACTAATACAAGGAAAATCCTACTATCTCTTCTCGTTGAAATTCCCTAATGTCATAAAATATGTTCAAATATTCCATGCATCAATTTCCTACTTTTTTTTATCAGGTGACAAAAGATACATTAAATGAGTTGACAGGAAGCACGAATAAATTATTTTCAAGAACCAGATGTTATTTCTCTAAATAGAATTTGAAGAAAACATGTTAGAGGAGTTACTTGAATAAATACATACACTTGGAATCCCACAAGGCTTTATTATAGCTGATGCCTCAGGCATTTTGTTTAAAATTGCTCAGAAAGAAATGGAGAAAAATTTTCCAGCAATAGGAAATAAAAATGGTTAGAGGCACAGGTGAGAGATTAAATGTGCATGTGTTACCTAGAAGCATGGAAATTTGAGCTCCAGTTCAGGGAATGTTTTGTCCAAATTTGGTTTAAACAACTGCAATTACTGGTTGTCAAGGAAATTTGTTCTTTCCAGAAAAGATCCTTAGGTGGTTTAAAAGTCCTTTTAGTTCATGAAAGGAAAGTTAAGCAATGTACTCAACTTTATACAAAAGGGCTTCTGACAGCCATAATGTAGTGGTCATGCCTGATGAAGTCAGGAAATCAACAGCAGCTGGGTGGATGCAGGGTAACACAGAGTGAGAGTAGCCCAGAATTTGCAAAATCCAAACTGGCTTAAATCTTTCTCTCCAACCAGGGCTGCACTGGTTTGAATTGATCTTATATTTTATTAAGGAACTGTGAGCATTGCAAGAGAGCTCTTCAATACATTTACAGACATTCATATGCCTGTATATGGTCTTTGTATAACCTAGCATTATTTAGAGAGCAAGTTTCTCTGTGGTTATCTTCAGAAATGGAGGAGAAAGCAAAAACCACATTTTAACTCTTTTGAATGGTTTTAAATGAAAAACAATAAAGTGAAAAATCAAGAAAATAAATAGGAAAAATTATGAGATATGTGGACTATACAACTTTGAAAAGTCTATTTACACTTTAACAACTTCCTCAGCTTCTTCAAGTGATAATCCACATATGCATTTGGATTACACATGACTAAGCAGTACTCAGCACAATCACAACACTAAAGATTTAAGAATCCTTTGTAGAATCAATCTCAGCATCATTCTAACAAATGCACAACTGAAACCAAAAGACCACTTTCTTACTGTGACTTCAACTCCAGAAGTGTAGAACTCTAACAGAAAGCAGACTGTATGTACAGTTGAAAGAAAACAAGAAAAATGTTTTGAAAACCCCGTTCCTTAAGAGTACATCAAGAACAAATTTGTCATTACTGATTCAATATTTTAAAGTGAAACAGAATGACAGCATGTTTGGGACTCACATGTGGTTCAGGTATCTGGCAAAACAATTGAAATATCTTCCCAGAAAAGAAGAAAAAAGTCATGTTAACAGTGAGGATGCTTAATAATGGAACCATGTAAGCATTGTCGAACTTCCATATTGAAAAAAATCATTTATTTTTAAGGCAGCATATGTTCAAACAATTATGATGCAAGATCTCTAACTAGTTTTATGCAGCTGTCCAATTTGCTTTTAAAATTTTGATTTTGCAAAGTCTATATGTACTTGCACCAACCTCCAGAACAATTATTTTACTACTATGCTTTCTACAGGACACAGAAATCACCCTACTCAGACAGTAACAAAGATGCAGTAAGATGGAATGGCTAAAAAGAATGTTTATTTTCTGTTTCCTACATTCTAAAATCAAAATCTCTTTTTAAGCAGTTTGAAAATTCAATGGGTTCTGATAATCTCACAGTCTTTGTCAAAAGAGCACTACCACTAAAGCATCCTGAAATTCATCTTCAGAAATCTATTGCACGCTGTGACAACTTTTAAGTCAGTCTTACCTTTCAAATAAGATAAGACCGAGTACTTTGAAAGTTAATTCAAAGTTAGCTAATTAAGAGACTAAATTCAGACTAATGTGTATTCTGAATTTGTTTATCAAATGTGGAGTCAGAAAATCATCAATTTTAAAAGAAAAGTAGGCATATAACACATGGGGGGAATTCAGAGATTAGATTTAGTCTGATCATATTTGCCAGTCTGAAAATAATGGGTTGCTACTCTACTTGCCATTGCCTGTTTGCATATGAAAAACAGAGAATGACAGCATCCAAATTATTTGTTCATAACACCATTTTGCATGTCATACATACATACATACTTACAGTATCTCCTGGTGACCCTTTTGATCCTGGTTGACCTGGTGGTCCAATTTCACCCTAAATGTTTTCACATAAGGAGGAGAATTCTGTGATTAATATATGCATTGTTGACGAGTTTCTTTAATACTCCTTAATTATGAAGACTTATTTATTTAGGATTATTTCTCAAAGTATTATAAAGTTACTTTTAAATTAATCATTCCTTACTTTTGAATTATTCATCCCTTCTGAAACAGTTGAAATAAAACCTAATGAGAGATTTCCAAATATGCCACAAAGAATTTGGATCATGTCTCCATTCATTTGCAGCTTGATTTGATGTCCTGAATCTCCACTAGGAAAACCCTCCTCTGAACACAGACTAAACCCTTACTTTGGACATGGTACATATATACACAGGTTTTAACTTTGTTTTGAACTATTAATAATACCTTTTGTCCTTTTGCTCCTTGATTTCCAGGGATTCCAGGAATTCCCTGAGGGGACAAAAAAAAACCTTTTCAATATATAGAATAGTTTATCCAGAAAATAACATTTAACACCGCTACCCCTTCATGTCTTCATAAATGTAACACTGTTATACAATTGAGGTTCAACATAGGCCAGGAAATAGAAAATTCAGAAAACACATAAGAGAAAAGAGCTTCAGCTAGCAACGTGCAAACTATTTCATCTGGGGATACCATGAAACACTAATAGTTCAGTCACTTCTGTCATACCAGGAGTCCATATCTGCCACTGGGCAAGCTCACATGCTCCTGGTTGCCCACCAAAGCTGCAATGCTTTAGTGAAATCCCTGACTGGCACAGGGGAAGAAAACACTTTTCTTTAGCCACAAGATTTCCCACATAAGACGGAGCAAAAGCTCTGGTCAACAGAACCACAAGTAAAAGAAATCCTATTTTCCTATATAACATACATGATTTTCACAAAACAACAAGAGATGCATGCTAGCTTCCACCTCCATAAATACTTGAACATAAATATTCCGCCATTTCTTCACATCACCGCTCATTTAGCTCTACAGCGTATCTTACAGTTTTCTCACAGTGATCATTTACTTGAACGTAATTCAGATTGAAAACAAAACTCCATTATTATTTAAAACTGTAGTCTACATGCAATTAATCTATTCTTTTTCTCTCAAGTAGCACTATTCAAATTTATTGGACTTATTGGACAGACACTGTTCTTGTTTGTACCACAAGAATTTGGCTTACTGACTTTACATTTTAATCTAATATTGAAATGAATATGCTGGTGGTGAAAAAGACACCACCAAAACAAATGCATTGTGTGGAGAAATAGAACAAATAACATGATTGCAACAACCAGGAATAATCTGATAGTTTCCATATGGATTACATCTGTGTAGTGCTGGATGGGAAAAGATAGTTAACTGTTTCGCAGTTTACACACAGCTTCTAGTTAATAATGACCACATCAATCAGAAACAGTTCATTGGTTAATGGCACATGAGTTAACAAAGACATCCTGAGCACTTACAGGTCATCAAAATTCCAATGTACCTATCACTGAGAGATCAAAGAATATAATAAAAAGATTTGGAAAACAATGTCTCATTCTGAGACTTCTACTCACATTGTATATCATAACTTCTCGCTAAACATTTGTCCAAAAACACCTTAGACCTTTTGCACAAATAAAGAGATGGAAAATAGGGCATATTTATCACTACATTTAGGAACTTCCAGACCTGTCCCTGAGTTCTCAGTATAATTATTTAACAGTGAATTTCTGGAGCTGTAGAACTGTCCTGGGTTTAGCAGTGGCAGTCATCTTTTTCTTCTTCATAATAACTGGTGCAGCACTATGTTTCTGAGTTTCAGCCTGGGAACAAAACTGATAACAGGAATGTTTTTGGTTACTGCTCGAATGTTTAGTCTGAGCAAGGACTTTGTGAGCCTCATGCTCTGCCAGAGAGGAGGGGAGGCCGGGAGGAAGCAGGGACAGGACACCTGACCCAAACTGACCAAAGAGGTATTCCATACCATAGCACATCATGCCCAGGATATAACTGAGAGTTACCTGGAAGGGCGAGTGCTCTGGGGGGGGTTGAAGGAGGTATTCGGTTGGTGCTGAGTTGGGGTGGGGTGCCATGAGTTATCTGTTGGTGGTTGGTGAGATGCTGTATTCTTTTCCCTTGTTATTTCCTTTATTATTATTGGTGGTAGCAGCAGTGATTTTTGTTATACCTTAGTTATTAAACTGTTCTTATCTCAACCTGTGGGAGTTGCATTCTTTTGATTCTCCTCCCCATCCCTCCAGGAGCAGGGAAGGGCAAGAAAGGGGGGTTGAGTGAGTGAATGAGATGCGTGGCTGGGTTTAAACCACAACAAGAACGTAAAACTAAATTGTCGTTATCTGTTCCTGTAATACAAAACACAATTTCATACATCCTGCAAAAAAGTCCCACTAGGCTGCAACCTTCTCATACTGAAAGGATCTACCAAAGCTTTCCATGGTTACATTTCTATGCTATTTGCAGGACTCAGACAAGACGGTTCCACATACTTATCCAACTCCGTGAATGATTTACCACTATATAAGCATACCTGAAAGAAGAAACACAATGTTCTGCTGAGCTGTGTTAAACTTCCTTTGCTATAAGAAATTGCTGAGAAAAGACATTTAACTTCACCTTTTTATCAGCAGCAAAGAAGGATAATGCTCAAAGAACAACAACTGTAAACCTACATCATATTTCCTGTGTGGGCTTTTTTTTCCATTTGTACCCTTATGACTGACTCTGCACTATTGAAGCACATGGACTTCTGCTCTATTTCACTGGGAGTTGGTCCAGACCCTTAAAATTCTCTTATGGCTCAGTGACATCCACTCAGCTAAGAATGAATCTATCACTTACATTAATGTGAGTGATTCCCAGAGTACATGCGGTGGAGACTTTCAGTTATTCTCCACATGTCAATTGGCACAAAAGGAGGAGAATGAAGTGGCTAATTTGATCATAAAGAATGACTTTTTCCCATGAGAGTTATTTTTCTGTGTAGCTTCTATGTTTCAGTAATTACTAAGACTAATGTCTGTAGGATTAGCCCCAGCATGCCTAAAAAATTAAATCTGGTTTCCTTCTTATTATCTATTCCCAATCTATTATTTCCTTTTACATGGATAATCTGATTACGACAATTGGAATTATTTGTACTTTCCCAGAAGACAAGGTTAAAAAGTAGTTTAGATATCCTGACTTTCTTCCCTAGCTTGTAGTTCAAAAGCCAAACCAAGCTTTGGAAATGTGTCTTGTTCCTAAACAGAGACTTCACGTGTAGTACAAGTCCTCAGAATCTGAGTAATTTTTTCTCTATCATAAGTAATAAGGCACTTTTATTATGATGTTTAATAGAGTGACATAACACTACCTATACTGTCAAGGAAACCTTACTCTATCAAAAAATGTATTCTTACTTTAAAGCATGAGGCAAAACAACTAGTTTTATTCCATTTTGTGAAGAGTATATTGTAACTAATATTATCACAAATGCCTGTGTTTAATCAAAACTTAATATGAAACAGATTCATCATGCAAGTTTTCTGCCACTAAGGGAAACACAATGTTTGGAACTACTACAGATGGGAAAACTGCCACCCACTGGGAGTAACAGAATCAATGCTGTGGAATAATTCATGATTCACTGGCCTATGGAAAAAAAATTGCCTATGGGGATGTCCTTTGTAAAGTTATAAAGCAACATTTTGTCCATACGAAATAAGAAAAAGGGCTTGTAATTTGAAATCTTTTTTCTTTTGTCTTTTCAGAAAACTTATTTTAAATTGTTTGTATTTACCATATATGCATATTGGTTATAATACCAATAAAACACAGCATTACATTTCTAGACAGAACAGCTAAAAATCAAAGCATCTGCTCCACAGTAGTGATTTCTGTCCTTATATGAGTTGGGCCATTTTATACTTCAAAATCAGTTAATTTGTTCCCCTTTTTTATTGCAAGCCTTAACACCGCTTTGGTTCTTTCAGCATCTTTCTCAATTATCTTAATTTAATTTAAATGCCTTCCTCCTTTCTCTCAATTTTTCCCTTAAATGGAAAGTCTTCCCTTACTCTGTAGAAGCATGTAACTTTATTCATTATTTTAGCTTTAATCAGCAAGTACTATAACCATATGAAATTTAGAGCCAGCAAAATAGCCCAGTGAGCCTAATTTGTTGGTTAAAAAATGTGTCAATTCTAGAGACTCTCAATTGCGATTTTATCACACACAGCTGAGTTTGTGCCTAAGAACTAATGTGATCATGTATCAGTCTGGCAGTTAACCAAGATTTTTCATTTATTGAGACACTGCTGTCTTTACCCTTTATTCAGTCTCTTTTGCCTGTTTAATCTTCTATCTTCCATCCTGTGTGCACCTAGAAGCCCATCAGCTTCCTAAACTCGTTACAGAACTGGGAAGGCTTTTGCAGGGGAGCCCTAGGACCTAAATGTGACACTTGAATCCTATGTAGGCAACTGAAACCACCTCTGGTATCACTGAAGGTGCTGTGGGATACCTGATCTAACTTCTTACCCTTTGAAACAGATGATGCAGTCGCCCTCATACATCTCAAATGGCTCTCGGTGGCAATGCCCAGGTGACCAAATCCTACACACCTTGATAACTTATTCTCTGAAGCAAAAATTACCTCTTTCATGCCCACCTTTCCTTTTCTTTGCTTGTTTGTATATGCATGCTGTGATAGGTCTCTATAGGCTCAGATAGCAAAAGCTTCTGACAAAGTCTTTACATTGGCTAGGAATCACAAGGCTTATAAATGTAAACAAGGATATCTAAAGGTTAGAGGAGCTGAGTATGCTTTGCTTGCAAGAAATGGCAATGCTTAGCCATAGGTCTCACACCTTCATTGCAGAATGAAGCTCATCTGAGTAGGCAATTAAGTCCCCTGACAGAGTCTTCCTCAGCGGCAGGCCCCACAGATAGGACTTCAAAACTACCAAAACCATGAATTTGTTTCTATTGTGATGATGAGCTTCACTAACAACAATTAAACATTTATATATTTATACAATTCTGTATAAATATTCTATTATATCCCAGTTTTAGCAATTTAAATAAATCTTCAATACTTTGATAATACCTGGCAGACACAATGGATTTAACTGTAATAGGAACATGGTTTCACAATCCCTGGAAAATTTTTCTTGTAGCTTTCATTAATCATGAAATGTCTATTTTTGTTTTGGATAATACTAAACAGCTGGATTTTTTTCCATGCAGCCTCACAAAAAATCCATTAAGTAAATTGCCTGAGGTCTTATATACAGATCAACTAGGTACAAGCATTTTTACTTAGGACATAAGCTACTTTCCTCAAAATACTTTTTCCACTTTTTCTAGTATTATGGATTATTTGTATCTCTCTCATGCTTAACTTTACGCCTGCAAACAGAAACCATCCATACAAACTTTTTCCAGAAACAAAGCAAAAATTATTTTACTCATAAAAAGAATATTTATTACCCTATTCTATTATTTCTGCTACTGTCTATAATATTACCCTTCTCTGGAATGGTGCCTGGTAAGACTTCATTCTTCAGTACAGGCTGATAGCTCTACATGGAAACATACCCATTATCATAAAAAATTCTACCTCTGGAAGGTGCAAAATTACAGAGTATCTCCAAAAACGTCTTTGCTATGAACAAATTGTTTTGCAATCAATTCCCCAAAAACATGGAGCATAATTATCTTACTAATGCATAAGCATAATTATCTTACTAATGCATAAGCATAATTATCTTACTAATGCTTCATTTTCTTGGAGTAGGCATACAAAACAGTACTCTTTCAACATACTGCTTTAAACTCCTCACTGAAAACAGTACATCTGGACTTATTTTGTAACATGTCAAACATTTGATAAATACTGTCTAGGACAAATCACTGTGGAACAGTTTTTCAAACTATCCATTATTTCAACATTAAAATAAAATACCTGAAACTATATAGGTCTTCTTTATTAAAAATTATCAGGATTTTAAAAGTTATAATAAAACAGTACTTCCTGTTTACACAGTGACATTCTCTCAAAAAAATGCAACAGCAATAAAATGCAAGGTAAGCACTGACCCTTTATTTCAGAGGTCATTATCTGGGGGGAAAAAACCTACAATCTTCTTTACTATTGTTGTTGAATATTGGTAAATATTATTATTTATTTTGTGCTTAAAATATTATCTCTTTTTTTTTTTTTTTTTTG
>NDXB01000731.1:65059-76354 GCA_002631895.1 Agapornis roseicollis
CCATGTCCTTGTTGAGGACACCAGAACTGCACACAATACTCCAGGTGAGGTCTCACAAGAGCAGAGTAGAGAGGCAGGATTATCTCCTTCAACCTGCTGGTCACGCTCCTTTTGATGCAGCCCAGCATACGGTTGGGCTTTCTGGGCTGCAAGCACACACTGAAGTCAGCTCATGTTCATGTTCTCATCAACCACCACCCCCAAGTCCTTCTCCTCAGGGCTGCTCAGAATCTCCTCTTTGCCCAACCTGTAGCTGTGCCTGGGGTTGCTCTGACCCAGCTGTAGGACCTTGCACTTGGCATGGTTAAACTTCATGAGGTTGGCATAAGCCCGCCTCACAAGCGTGTCAAGGTCCCTCTGGATGGCATTCCTTCCCTCCAGTGTATCTACCAAACCACACAGCTGGGTGTCATCAGCAAACTTGCTGAGGGTGCACTCAATCCCACTGTCCATGTCAGCAACAAAGATGTTAAACAAGACTGGTCCTAAAAGCCTTTTCTGGATGTATGAAATTATCACATGAGTTTCAGAAATGCCTTTAGGTATTACTACTGACATCAAGTGGATCCAAAAGAATGCAAATGAGTCCTCTTTTCAAATATCACATGTTAAAGGAAGTGAATGTTAATCACTTAAGGCATACCTACTTCATACCAGTTTTACTACGTAACTTTCAAGATCAAGTGACTTGGGAGTAAGTTCCTGATAAAGAACACAGTTGTATGAATTTGTCCATTCAGCTCCTCAAAAATGTCCAACTCAGAAAGTCCAGTAATTTTTTAGAATATTTTTTTTCAGTCCAAGCAGTAGTATATTAGCTAACACACTTGAAGAATATCTGTACATCATTTGCTCAAATAATATAAAACAACTCATCAGAAATGCATTTGGATGATACTGAGTTATAGTAAACTGATTTTTTCCCACTTAAAAATACATTAAAAGTCAAATTGTGTAGCTATAATGTTCAAATGCTAATAAAACATCTCCATAGAAGGTCCACTGCCATAGTAATAGTAAGAAAATTTCAGGTTTTGCTAGGAAAAAAGGTAGTGATATTTGTAAGCATGTGCATATTGTGCTCTCTGCAACTATTGCAAAGGTCTTCAGTCTCCCAAATGCAACAACATTTAAATGAGCAAACATATTTATGCATTTTTGCATATAATTAGCACAAGAGGGGCTATCTGATGTGTACTGTATACATGCATACTGCGAATTTAATTCACTCAGTTTCATGCTGGTTGTGTACACTCCATCTTAGGCAAGCTGAGGACATGACAGCTGAACACTGAAGCTGCAGTTTGAAGTGAATTTCCTCAATGGGAAAACCACAGGTGGAACAATGTGTGTTACTGCTCTTACTCTACAGACAGCATAAACTTATGCCAAAGCACTTATTCTGGGAATTAAAGCTTACTTTCTAGTACATAAAACTAATACGTATAATATCAAGTTTAAAGTCTCTTCATTAAAATTTCCAATAAAAGTCCCAATTATATGAATGCCCAGAAGAAATTACACTCTTTAGAAGAGTTTGTGGCTTTGTGTAGAAACAGGACTATTTCATTGGAATCACTAATGGAATCGTAATAAATAAACACTGGCACTACTTTTGTGCTTAGTTACTGCACTCTTTTAATAAAGCTGCACCATCAAATGTTTGTGGCAGGAGAATTCTTTCAGAATCGCACTGATTTAATGTATTTTTTTAATTTATACATGATTAAAAAACTATTGAGAGACATTTTAACAGTTCAGCTAGTCATCAGGGAGGTTTTAAGTTGTACAACATACCTGGAGTATTGTGTGCAGTTCTGGTGTCCTCAACATAAAAAGGACATGGAGCTGTTGAAACAAGTCCAGGGGAGGGCCACAAGGATGATCAGGGGACTGGAACATCTTCCATACAAAGACAGGCTGGGAAAGTTGGGGCTGTTCAGCCTGGAGAAGAGAAGGCTGCATGGGGACCTCATAGCAGCCTTCCAGTATCTGAAGGGGGCCTATAGGGATGCTGGGGAGGGACTCTTCATTAAGAACTGTAGTGACAGGACAAGGGGTAATGGGTTTAAACTTAAACAGGAGAGGTTTAGATTGGATATAAGCAAGAAATTCTTTGATGTTAGGGTGGTGAGGCACTGGAATGGGTTGCCCAAGGAAGCTGTGAGTGCTCCATCCCTGGCAGTGTTCAAGGCCAGGTTGGACAAAGCCTTGGGTCCATGGTTTAGTGTGAAGTGTCCCTGCTTATGGCAGGGGGGTTGGAAGTTGATGATCTGAAGGTCCCTTCCAACCCTAACTATTCTATGATTCTATGATCAGAGGTATTTCTATCACAATGCTTTCAAACAAGGTACAATGGAAGAGGAATGCTGGTATGTAACTTTTATCAGCACATGAATTAGTAAGAGAACTGCCAGCATAGCCATATAAAAAGGTCACTACAGCATACAAGCATCAAAGAGACTGAGTACTGTTTATAACTATTTATAGCACATGCTATTCATTCATAATCAGCTTACAACTACAGCTCCCTTAGTTCTTCCTTACATTTTTTAAGAAATTGCCTCTGTTAACACTGCACCTTAAAGAAATGGCAGCAAGGTATGTCACCTTTTCTCCACTTGATTTTCCAAAGTTAACAGATTTGAATTAGCACTAACTGAAAAAAATGCAAAAAAAGTTTCCTAAGTCTCTGTAGACAAAATAACAGAGTACACAATTATAGATAGAAGATAAAGATACAAGATACAAAGACACATAATTATAGAAAATTAATATAATTAATTTAATTCCATAGTGTGTGAAGACAAAAATTTTAAAATCAGAAATCATGAGGAACAGGCAGAAAATAAGAACTAGATGGGAGAGAACTGTTAGTTTTACAACTTAGAAAAGCAAGCACTATTTTCCAAGTTGCATTAGGTCAGTGGGTCCAAGTTTATTACAGCATTTATTGTGGCCCCAGTCCAGACTGAGCTCTATGGGCATCTTTCCATTGTCTTCAATACACTTTGGATCAACAACTATGCTGTCATGTCTTATATCATTTTTGTCAACTGGGAATAACCAAGTAGTTCAGACTAGTCTGCTTGAAGTTCCAGAAGTTTTAATTACTTGTTCTTTTACAGCACCATTCTCATATTTTTCTTCTTAATAGCAATTAACTGCTGAAAATGTAGTATAAAATGAATTTAGCTAAAGTAACTTGTCAGTCAGAACAAAGATAACCTAGGTTGGAAGCAAAGTCTGTTAAAAATGCATACACCTAAAGTGGACCTAAAAGTTATAATTCATGGGAAAACCTAAACTCAGTTTAAAAAATGTGGTTGAGTTTAAAGAAAGTACTGTGTAACAATTCTTGAAAGCATTGTGCTGTCAAAACTGTCATCTTTCCCTTCCTCAAGTGGGAACAAGACTAAAAACAACTGTTATATTAGCCCTAGCAATTAGAAAGTTGTCAACAAAACTCTGCCCTGACTATTCTAACAACTCATTAATTAGAATAAGAAACAATCACTAAAAAACTAATTCAACTATGCTAACCTATTTGTAAAGAAATAATGATGTATAGCATATGCCTACTAAAGTCTGCATTGCGTGTTTAGGTAGGAAAAAACACCTCATCTGAATAACCATTTTACTTTATATATAAATGTATTTAAAGGTCAAAGCCAGACTTTTCAACAAAGAAATAAGGTATTCTTTTGAGACCCGCAAGACATTACTTGAAAAGCAAATACTATTTCTTACTTCTCTTAATGATTGTAATACTGACACCTTTGAAAAGCAGGCCATCAGAGTTCACAGTTCAGCTGCTACTGCTGAGGCAACTTAGACTCGTGGAAAAGCATGGTTTTTTTTAAAGCTGAATAGCAGCTTTCCTCCTAAACAGGCTAGCATAGCTCTGACACTCCACTGTCTATTGCAAAGATTTTGACTGTGACTTTCATGAATCGTTCAAAACAATTATGAAGTTTTCCATTATTCACAGTCCCATCCTATTCCACAGGTAGCTGACTACTTTTCCTCTCATGTGTCCTATTTAACCAAGTTAAATATAAAGAAATTATGTTAAAATTACCTTCTCATTCTGCTGTAGACCCTAAGGGGTACTTGAACACCTTAAAATTTGCACATCTCATCTAACTGTATTAGATAATCTTATCAAAGATGTTACTCTTTCCACACCATTCATTCATTGCACATTTTTCACTCAAATATGGAGGCTGTGGTGCTATTTCTCTCCTTGGTGATTTTCACAAGAATGTACACATGCGTAGAGGCATGAAAAGACATAACTAATGTGAAAGAAATGTTTTTGCAGCAGGTAAATAGAGGCAAAGTAGAATTTTTCAAAATTTCTTTCATTCTCAAAATATTTTCTCATTTACATATCAGTTTATGAAATGACAGTGATATGTGTAAAGCTGTAGTGAAGAAGAAAGTTCATTAGAATTAGCTACACTTTCATTTTAATAATTATTTCCTATATTATTATGGCTGCCAGGCATTTGTCCTGAGAACATCTCTAAGGAACATTATACAGATAACTGTATCTGTCATTATACAGATAACAGAGTTGCTAGTAGCTCTGTGTTTTGTGTCTGGTTTTTTCATTGTCTGCCTATACCAAGAAGACAAAAGAGGCAACAATGAACTCCAGTCTATTTAACAAGCCATCTTGTCTCAACATGTTGCACTCTAAGGGTTCCACTAAAGCCAATTTTTTTTTCGTAGAGTAGAGTTCTGGGAAACTGCACAATAATGGAGAGGGGGGAATATTACATGGCTCACAGGAAAAAAATAGCAAACAAACAAAACACTTTTGTTCTGTATTTTATCATATAACTAAGTCAAGAATTTTCTTTCCTTGGTTTCTATTAATCTCAGCATGGCCATAGATATGGTAGAATTACGTTAGTTTAGGTTTGCTTTCCAAACATACAGGGTTCCTGACTGTACCAGCTTTTGTTCTATTCTAAAGATTTCTGCTTTATGAAGAAAAATACAGCAACTTCTGCTGATATTTCTATACCCTTAGCATATCTTGAACACATAGAAAAATTCTGCCATATTACCCTAGCATAAAACACACATATTTTACAGAATGCATTGATCTAGATCTGGCATTCCTGATGCAGTTATATAATATCAACAGACAAACCAGGAGTACAGATATAACAGCAGGAGTCGGGTCAGAAGCTAGAAGCCATGTTATGCTGCTATCACTGGCAGAAACAAGGACACATGAGGTTTTGTGATGTGACCTAAATACTAAGGGCAAACTCTACCACGTAAAGTGTTTACAGCTGTGTTTCTGAAAAATATGATTCCTGGAGAGAGAACACGAGCAGTTGCAAATGTTCATATTACTTGTGGCAAGACAGCATATGCTAGGCCTAGAAGAGTGCTATTAATGTCCTGCCAGCTTCACCCATAAGCACTGGCTGCAAAGTTCCCATCTGCATGATTGTAAACACAAGAAGTTAAACACAGCTTCCACTGAAACCAACCTCTGTCAAAATTCTACCTGCGTTAAAAAAGACAGCCAGTCTAAAATCAAGCTAAATAAATCTTGACTAATTCTATCATTTAGATAGTTGGCCCCTCAAACAAACATATTTATCAGAGCAGCCTATCATCAGTAAGATAGATGACTAGCCATTAAGCTACTCAAGTAACAGCATGGCCTATTTTTGCCATCCTTAAAATGAGCTTGATTACTAGTTCTACTAAATACTACCTAAATTATTCTGTCCATGCTGTCAAACATTATTCTTACACAGAGTGAGTAGGATTGGGATGGTTTGGCTAACTTAAGTTCCAAATAGCACTATTGAGGGAAAATAACCACATCACTTGGAATTATTTACTTCAGCTTTACAGTCTACTTTTTTCTGTTCATAAATCTAGGGATTAATAAGAGTAATAATATACGAGCAAGTACGTTGTCCAGAAAATAACCACACCTCACAGCGGCTGAAGGGAACAGGAGTTCAGCTCAGCTGTGCTCTCCATTCTGAGCAGTTGCCTCTTAGATGTTGTCTCAAGATGCATTCATTTTGCAAGCACACTCTTTATTTGATAAAGCAAGAGGGATTGTAAGATGGCGAGTTTTATAAAGGCCAAGTTAGACATAGTCTAATTTATTAACACTAATGTGGTTGAATGGAAGAAATAAAAACTGTTTGCACATTATGTTTGTATAGGTGGGGTATCCATGTAACCTGCTGAGCTGCCCTAGGGACACAGCTGCATCTGGCTGGTTAACTATATGCAGTCATACAGCTTAAGGCCTTTCTTGGGCTTAGGCAACCTATTTGGCTATCACAGGTAGGGCTCAGCAGAGTTTAGCCCTTTTTTCCCAAATCAGTGCCCTAACTACTAGCATATGGCACCAGAGAAAATCACACTGAACTGCACAGAAGAGGAGCAGAGAGGATGCCCTTACTCATTATACATCAAATACACATTGGAGGAACAACAGAAACAACAAAAGCAATAAACTGCACAAGAGATCCCTCAAAGCCACCACATCCAGTTCACTTTCCATCGGATGAAAATGAACTACCCTCAACTTGAACAGGGTACCCACATATCCTGTGGCTGAGGATAGCTTTCATTATACACAACCCAAGCACACACTTTAACACAACTGCTGCACAGAAATGCCCTTTGCTCCTCCTTCAGGCTCTAAATAGATGGCAGCACCATGCTTGCACATACAGTCTGGTGCTACAGCAACAACACAGGCAGATGAGCAGGTATAACTAGGTGTCTTACATTTCCTACTGGTTACTTTGATGCAATTTCCTGATGAGCATGTGTAGACTTCCTCCTCTTCAAAAGAAATTCCACTGATTACAAATTAATCATACAGTGCAATATGGCTTGCAATGTTAGGATTGTGTAAATCTTTTGTTGTTGTTTATATATTGTTAAGTTTTCCTCTATATTATTTTATGGTTATTTTAAAAGACTTCTTAGTGATTTTAATGTCTTAAGTCTGCCACTTCATTTGGCTCTAAAACAAAAGTATGGGACTTAAGTGATGAATTTACATTGCTGTTACAAATGTCATATTGTGAAGCATTTATATTAATTTTAAATAAAAATATATTTCTTTAGTAGTTACAGGTCAGACTTCACCAAAGAAGATAATATAGACTGTAAAAGGTTAATACATCTCAGTTATTTGTGGCAGCAAAAGAAGAATAAATAAAGCCAACTGAGCAATTATGTGTGTTCTTCACTTAAGCTAGCCAAATGGAAAGAAAATCTCTTGGGAATGATTGCCAGTGTTTTGCAGTCTACTCAGAGTGTTTTATGAGATTTTGGGGAATACACAAAAAAATTAAATTAAAGAGTTTGTGAATTTTTCAGCTGGAAGTGTTATTTCCATCTCTCGGTTATCAAAACTCTCTACTGCATTTCAGTACCAAATAACACATACTGCCTCTCTTTACATTCAATACCACAAAAAAAATCTGAATGTATAAAGCTGTATCTCCTTATCTTCCAAATTAAAATGTAACTCAGAATATAATTCATCTGCAAGGCAGTGTTCTACCAACTGAGCTTCATTTACTGCTCTTGGCCTACAGAAGAATTACTGATGGTTTGAAGACAGCTGGCTCTCCCTCAACACTCAAATCTTTCAGCTATTTCTACAGATATTTGGACTCCCCAGCTATTTCTACAGATTTCTTGGCTCTCCTGTTTCAAGTAAAGTCTGGTGGCCTTACAGAGCCAAACAAGGAAATGAGGAGGACAAAGTGTAGTTATCACATATAAAGAGGAAGAAAAATGAGCTGCCCTGAGGAGTTGCCCAAACACCAATAGAGGAACAATGTCTTTGGAAACAAGCAAAACTAAAATGGATCAGCATATTCCCCAGCTAAGCAGGAACAGAGATACAGATAACATGAACAGTGTAATAAGATGCCAAGAGGTAAAAGGCCAATAAAACTGGACAATGGAGAGGGGAATGTAGACAGGGAAAAAAAATAAACTTTAAAAGTGCAATTAACAATTATATGAAAGAACATATACAGTGTTGCAGAAATGAAAGTTGCAAACACCCAGAACCTTTCCTTGTGTAAGTAACTATCAATATCTAACCATATCATCTGTCAATAGGAAAAAAGTCAGTAATGAGACAACTTTATAACATATACACAACTTCTTTTGATTCCCATCCCTCTGGGAGCAGGGGGGAAGAAGAGAGGGAGTGAGTCAGCAGCTGTGTGGTTCTGAGCTACCAGCTGGGCTTAAACCACAAGAGGTACATAATAGCAATATAGTTAAGTATCTTTTCTTTTAAGGCATTTTTGACTCTAAAGCTTGTTTATTTCTTTTATTAAATCCAAATTTAAAGATGAGCTCCAAAAAATAAAAAAGCACTTTTACAAAAATGGACATATCAAACAATTCAAATCAATATGGATGAAACATGAACTATAACATCCATTAACTAAAAAAAACCCCAAACCAAACCAATCAGTACATCAGGACATGACAGCAATTTAATCACTTACAGGCTCTCCCCGATGTCCTTCTAGGCCTGGAGATCCAGGCTGTCCAACTTCTCCCTTTCAAATAAAAAGGGACTGTTAAATGCAATATTAAAAAAAACGCAACACGCTCCATTTGCATAACAAAAACAATTATTTCAAATAGCAAATTATTATTTTCAATATAAGTAAAATGCAAAAGCAATACACATGATCAAGGCTTCATCAACAAGCATCTCTTAAAAACAGTTTCAAACACCGTGAGAAGTTTTGTCAATCTCATATTCCCTCATGCTGTGTCCAGACAGCTCTCAAACAGTGTCCAAAAAGAAATGAGAGACAATTAATTGTCTTTTGAATCACAGCAGCAACTACTGCTTGAAGAAGCATATAAAATACTAACAAACTGCTATCTCTAACTGTTAGTAGAACTAATGGTCTGAAAATTATTTCAAAGCACTTCAGAATCCAGGTTTAATCAAATCTTTATGTCCTTACTCAAAATATGCATGATACAAAAGATGTATAACATCAAAAATACCTTGAAAAATTGAAGAATAATTCCAGTAATAAAATAACATAAAACAAATGCAAATAAAATATAATCTGGTAATAATTAACTTAAAATTACAAAAAAAAAACCCGGACTTGACGTAACAATGGGTATCATCTGGGTTTCAAGCCATGCTTTTTTTCCACATTCTTTCCCAGAATGAATATTGTAAGAAAACAGGAAAGCTCCAGCAGAAATTTCCTTCAAAGAGAGCCTGTTTGTTACTGCTTGAATTTGATTACAGACCTGGTATGAAGCAATGTTTATAGCAAGCAGATGTTGAAGTCAAGCTGACAAAATGTTTGAATGAAGAATATGGCTTTTGTTAACTATTGTATTTTAAAATGAATGAAAACTAATGAGTATGTCATCTTCTTGTACTACAGTAATTAAGGGAATAGTTAAGTGTGAGTGTGAGGCACTGGACTTCCATAGGACTTACACTGCTTTGTCAGCACCTTTACAATGCTTTGGACACCAATGCATCTCAAATGCACTGAATGCTTTCCCCTAGGCAACTAAACTAGTACCTACAAGCCTGCCTTCTTTGAGATGAATTGCTCTCCAGACTCCACTGGCATTACTGGTTAGACCACCATTAACTTTAGTGACTACAGGAGACCTGTGTCTTCCTGAAATAAAACATACAGGTCACCTCGGCTACCCAAAACCAGCAAACAGGACTGCAGACTTATGAGTTGATCTCATAAAAGTTATAACAGGTAACAATCAGCAGCTGAATTACTTTTACTAATGATCTACTAATTCTATAATTTACTTCAGAGGCCCTATTTTACTTCTAAGAGCCTGATTCAGTTGTCAACACAGACAAGTACATCCATTTCCTGCTGCAAATAAGGATGAAATACTCTTCACTAGGAAGAAAGTCAAGAACAGAACAAACAGCCCAGCTGTTTAGTCTTCATCCTTGGATGTTCTCCAGAAAGAGCTGAGCAACCTTGTATGAATTCAGCACTGTCTCATTTGTGAGCAGGAGGCTGGTCCAGGAGATGTCCCAAAATATGTCCCCTCCAGCCTGAGCAAGCCTGTGATCCTGCTGGATCCATCTTGTTGGCAGCTGCTGCCTGGAAGGGTTTAGGTCTCTCACAGGTCTTGTGTCACATCTCCCTGCTGCAGCAGGTGTCACAGATACCCGATTGTATTCCCAACTGCTCTAAACAAGCACGGTCACAAAATTGAAGACCCAGATCTCCAACTACCATAAATAGGAATTTAGACAAATGCACTTAGAAGTACACTTGCATTTTTAGACATCAAAGGAACACTATTCTTAAGCAGCCCTAGATCACTACATCATATATTAATAATCTTTTTCCTGTGAACTTAAATTGGCACTGCTAAAATCCATCTTTTCACCAATTAGAACACTGCACACAACAACAGAGTAAACAAAACATCCAGTGAGCTCACAGGCTGCAATACATTATGGAAGTAATAGATACTGCAGTCTTTTTTGCAGTAGACATATACTTAGTCCACTTGCAAAACTGTTCTAAATTAAATACAAAAGGCATTGCACACTGAAGAGATTACAAACATAAACACAAATCCAATCCTGAAGGTGCTTTCTCCTTTCACCCAGCTCCCTTTAAAAGTAATAATAATATTTTATTCCTTCTTAACTGTACACAACACTTATGTTCTGAAGGGAATGCTTATATATGAATCTCATTAACAGATTCACAGAGTTAGAGAAACTCAAACAGGGTGAGAGAGACAAAGTATAAATGATTTCTGATGATCATTGATACACTCTTAATAAAAGCTTTGCCTCTGCTCACAAACCAACTGAAATCAATGAATTCTGCCCACTGACCACAGTAAATTTTGACATTTCCCAGTAACTCACATTATTTTAATTTCCAGTGATTCTCCACAGAATAACCTGGGTGTATTTAGACCAAAAGCGAAGCAACTGAAGACTTTGGCAAGATACAAATATACATTTGTCCATACCTTGAAACCGGGACTTCCTGGTATTCCATCTTTCCCATTTCTGCCAGGATCTCCCTGTGGAAATGGTTAACAGTCATCAGCAGGTGAATTAACAAGCAGAAGTAAAGGCAAATTGTCTTCACATAACTTACAGATCGCCCAGGCATTCCTGGAAACCCCATATCACCTTTCTCTCCTTTTGAACCCTGAGAAATACAAAAAAAAAAAAAAAAAAAAACAAAAAATACACAAAAATAATTATTTCCTTAAAAC